>OOIL02000002.1:2903204-2950378 GCA_900332095.2 Cuscuta campestris
CCCCCCCCCCCCCCCCCACAAATTCTACTGCTTCAAAACTAAAGATGGTATACAGTATTATCATTATAAAATACATTCTGATATTTTAACTACAAGAAATTATGGATATCAGGTGAAGTATAATATCTAGCATATATCTGCAGAATACTCCGTGCTAATATCTCCCCAGTCCCCACCCATATGTTGAGCAATTTCCCTCCTTTGTACCAAATAAGGGTTAAATGATGGAAGTTGGCAAGTTGTGATGGTCTAAAGTTGGCATACTTTTGAAAAAATGTGTTTTAACTTTATTTGACAAATATGTGTCATAGATGCTGGAATTAGTTTTTGTGTTATCTATTTATCTCTGGTTTTCAGAGTACATATTTACATTTTTGTCTATCACTTCTGAAGGTGTTGTTGTTGAGGCTAAAGCTCATTTGGTTGGGATCCATGAGAGGGTCAGAAGTGATGTAGAGGGTAGCATACCCAAGAAGCCCAATGGGCAAAGGAATCTTTCTTCAGCTTCTGCACAAGGAGGCAATTCTTCCTTGAGAAACCCAACTGCAGAACTTGCATCATCACTTCTGAGGTACTTCATCTTCCACTAGTTTGTGTCCTCCTAAGCTCTAGGCTATTTGTAACACGGAAATTCATTTTGCCTTGAAAAATAAAAACAGTGTTCAAATTCCATTATAAATTTTTTAAATTATACACATATATAGATTTCGTAGTCTTTATACAATAGAAATTAATAAATAAAATGATTTTTTAATGCATATCTAACATTGGTTTTGAACCATTTTTTAAGCTTTCCCCATTTTATCTTTTCATCTAAATGTCCCCTCTATTTTTCTCCATGTTTTCTACTCAGTATTTTGTTTCAACTTTCAAATGGTACATAATGGTGTCTAAACGATTGTATGCTTTCTATTTCAGTGCCTAAATATTTTTAGCAATTTATATTCCATTCATGCTCCTTGTAGGGTATACTCTGTAATATTTATAACTAGACTGATATGTAAGATTATACTCCGTAATTGTAAATTAGTCATTGCCTCCCCACCCCTACTCTTTTCAACAAAACACAATATCATTCCTGTCTTTCCCCTTGTATTGATTGTCCTTCCTTTCCTTTCCCTCCATTAAACATTTAAGCCAAATGTTGTCTTAAGCTCTTGCTTTTCTTTTTTTTCTAGGGACACAAATACTGAGGCAGATAAGAAAAAAGGATCAACCATCAAAGACAAGGAGAAGGTGAAGAGGATGAGGGGTCAATCCTCCCATGCTTCGTGGAAGAGCGAGACGGAGATGATCTTGCGCCAGCATTTCGATTAGGTGTTGCAGCTTTATGTTAGTTTATTTATGTGTTGCACCAATTTTTCAAATAAGTGTCGCTTTCCGTTCCCATTTGAATCGTCCCTCACCCAAATCCTTTGTTAAGTTCAGAAAAGCTGGCGGGCAACATAGTTTTCTTGGCCAAACTGAATTTCAGCATGAAGCGAGAAGATGGGAGATTTACTACATTGTACAGAATCATGTTTGTGAACTGTCACAGCATTCTATGTTTCTTCACTTGGGTAGTTTTTATGATGTTTGCAATGAGGATTATTTTCTTACATTGAAGGCATAGAAGTGTTTGTAACTTGTAACCAACTGATAAACTATTTCCATTATTGATTATTGATACTTCCTTTTGGCCCACAAAAGTTTTTCAAACCTTTACCCATCCCTCCCAAAAAGATGCCTTCCAACATAGATGATGTATGGGTAAGAACTTACTTCATGTGGTTCTTTTTCTTTCTTTCTTTTTTCCCCCAAATTTTGAATGATACAATTTAAAATCTGGATGAGTTATCTATGACAAGTGAAATTAGTGAATTATGTTTGAATAGTTAAAAATTTAAGTAAATTTCATAAATGATTCCTAATTACAGATGATTTTCCATTTTTGTATCTAATTCTTAGATAGTTCATAAAAATTATCCAAAATTTCTGAACTATTCCATAATCGGTCCTTCACGAACTCTTTTTAGAAAAAATATTATCTCATATTTGGCCTAAATGACTAATTATGAAATAGTTTTCCAGAATTGAGGACCATTTATAGAATATTTAAGAATTAAAGACTGAATATGAAAGTTTTGGTTGTTCACTTGGTACAATCACCAACTTGGTGTGCAAATATATTTATTGTTTAGAAATTTACCTAAATACACAAAATGATTAAAATATGTACCCTATACAAAAATAGGTCTTTAATTTTTTTTAGAGTAAATTTTATAATTGGTCCTTTATAACAAGGAGGTTTCCTTATTTAGTCCTCTATTATCAAATGTCATTCCAGTAGTTCTTTTTTTATGGGTATCTTTCCACAAGTAGTCCTTTTCTTGATCTTCTATCATGTTGGTGTTAATTTGAGGGCTAAAAGTGTAATTTCACAATGATAATATATCTTTTTTGTCATACATAATTCCAAAGGCTGTTCGGTTTGCGTCGTTTGTGAATTACAGTCGCTTTCTACTACAACCATAGTCTACAAATATGGTCTTTCGTCAGAATTCTAGCCCACAATCATAGTCATTATTTTGGTGTTATCCGCTTAACCAATATCAGAACAAGTCACTAGACATAATGTTGATGTCAAATTATACTTTTAGCCTTTAAATTAACACCAATATGGCAGAAGATCAAAAAAAGGACCATTTGTGGAAAGGTACCCTTAAAAAAGGACTACGATGGTAATATTTGATAATAAATGACTAAATATGGAAACCCCCCCTGTTATAAAAGACCAATTATGAAATTTACTCTTTTTTTATCTATAAGTTACCACGAAACATTGACAATTTGAGATTTTGTAGCGACATTTTTGTATAAAAACATTGAATATCTTATTTTAGTACAAAGGATTTAATACATGTTTTAGTACTAGTTCTGTATTCATTATGAAGTATTTTATTATTTGGGAACGGGATGTGTCAAATACTTATACTCCATATTCGACAAGGGTTGGCAGTGGTTGGTTTCAGTTAAAACATCTTTAGTGACAGGTTCCTATGAAGTTACTTCACCTAGAAAGGTGATGTAGAGCTTATTTGGAACATATGTAGAGCATGAGTTGCTTCATTTTTCAAATGAATTACTTAGTAAAGCAATCGTATTTTAGCGACAAACTCCCCGTAAGAAAAATTTACCACTAACAATGCTCTTAGACAACAAAGACTGAACCGACAATCTGATAAATATAAACCAACTATAAAACAAAAAAACATGTGAAAGACCAAACACAAATTTTCAACTCATCATTCCATTAATTTTTATGTTAGAAGGGTAACAGTAATCCAAAACGTGTTATAACTTGAAAATTGGGATTATTTACATAACATTGAAAAGTTAAATTATTTTCAAAAGACGTCGAAACAAAGTGAGTTTATTCACATTTAAAGCTCGAAGCACTCCGTCATTTTGACCAATCGACTTAAATTCTGTGGTTAACATCATTCTCTATTTTTCCATTGTCTTGAATGATAGACTTAAAAATTTTCATATAAATCAATTTAAAAATAATTCTAATTAAATATCGTAAAAATAATATGCAATTTAAAATGCGACCATGACATTATTTCTTTAGTACTCTATGTGGATAAGTAGATTTAACTTTTAAGCTAGGGTCCGTTATCTTTAGCTAATTTTTTCAGCAATGCCCTAACGCCGGAACTCTGTCATTCACCTGGAGAATAACAAGGCCCCAAACCCGTAGTGTTTGTTTCGGTAATATTCTAATGGAAGAAGGCGGTCCTTCGCGATCACGGAAGCGCTCTTTCATGGACGCCGTCGACGACGGCTCGGAGAAAACATCCGGGTAACCATCGATTCAATTCTCTAGCTTGCACACGAACACGTCCACTTCTATCCCGCAGTAAATGCTATTACTATACTGTCTCAATTTGTTTCTTTGAAGTATTACTAGATCGAGCCCTAATTCGGATAGGATAGTGCATGAATTTCCTATATTCGCTTTTGATTTTTCGAGTTTCTGTTAGCTCAATGGTTGAATTCATAGCCCCACTGTAGTTTCATTCGAACTATATCTGATATTTTGAGCGAGAATCAGCTGATTGGTGCTATTCACTGCTGGAATTAGGTTTTCTATGTGTTTATACCAGTAGTAGGGCTTTTCCTTTTCCTGTTAGTTATCTGATGTGGTTTCATCATGAGTGCCTTATGGAAATAAGAATAAGGTTCCCAAAAGAAAATGAAGAAGCATGGCAATAAGATGGAAGGATGGGAGTGAAAATTTTCTAACTATGTATGTCGTTTTTGGAGAGAATCATTTGAATAGGGCTAATCACTGCTGGAATTAGGGTTGCTATGCATTTATAGTAGTAGTGGGGTTTTTTCCTACTTTTTTTAAATTGTTATATAATGTGGTTTTGTCATGAATGCCTTAGGGAAAAGAGAATAAGGTTCCCAAAGGGAAAGAAGTTAAAGCATGGGGATAACGTAGACAATGGGAGTGAAAAATCTCTAAGCGGATGGAAGAATGCCCGTGATGCAGCAACAGTGCGTGCAATGCATAGGAACAAAGTCACGAATGAACTCCTTGAGGAAGAAAATAGAGGAATGGCTCCGGATATTGCTCTCGCCGAGGAGACTTATGAGGTATTTCTTCCTCTACTTCTTATGTTCAAAACAAGTTTTCTTGCTTGTCATTAGGCATATGGAAGCAAATTTGAGTGAAAATTAAAGATAAGCTCAAACTCATTAAACTTATTTTGCTATCTGGAAAAAATACAGAACTTATTAATTTATGTCTTTCTATTATGTAAAACTAAGATATCTCGATATGTGATTTATTAAATTTATATTAATACCATTTTATTTTCATTTGCATTTTCCATGATAATCTACTATCGTGGTAGAGCTAAGTTCTGCCTACACACCATTCCCAAACCCACTTTTGTAGGACTTTATTGGGTATGCCGTTGCATTTTCCATGGTAAAGGCAAACACAAGGAAATACTATTTCTCAGCATTTTATGCCTTTCTCTAGCAATGGTCCAAACATACCCTAAGCGTTGGCCATTTTGTTAGCATTAACGTTGCCGGTTATCTTAAAAGTTCTAATCTTATTATTTACTCTGCATTACTGCATTAATTAGGTTGCTACAACTGTTATTCTGCATTATGTGGGAATTGGGATTCGTTATCCACTTTAGTCATCTTTTTATGACAATGCATAAAGAGATTGGGGCTACTCTTGGCAGGAAAATGAAATATTCATTGACGATGGAATCCAGATTGAACCTTTCAATCTCGAGAAAGAGAGAGAAGAAGGTTATTTTGATGCCAATGGAAATTATGTTGAATATGCTTATGAACGTGATGTCAAGGTAACAATCCTTCCCCAATAATAACTATTTGAATCAGCCTACTTCCCTGAGTCCATGAGTAGGATAAATAAAAATTAGAAACCGATTCTGAAATCCTAAACTTTGCAGGATGCGTGGCTTGATAGCATTGATGTTCATCCAAAAGCTGTTGGGAAAAGAAACGCTACAGCCGATGAAGATGAGGCCCATGATCTTACATCAGAAGAACTTGGGAAGATGAAGAGACGAATTGCAGATGTTCTTGATCCTGGGGAAACAGTAATCCTCTTTTTTACACTTTGATTTCATTTGCCTGTGATATTAGTGTCACTTCCTATGGTAATCAAAAAGGATTTTATTGCTATATGTAGACAAATTATGTGCATGCCTACATAAGTATCCAGCAAACAAATTGATTAAACATTGGATGAACAAATTTAAAAGTGATCAAACCTAGACCAAGTTGTTACTTTTTTATGGTTTAGTTGTTGATTACCACATTTGTTTGAACTCTTCTGTCAGGTTTTACAGGCACTAAGAAGGTTGAAAGGCAATTCAAAAAACGAGAAAATGACAACAGAGAAGAAACGACTATTTGATCAGCTAACAGAGGATGCCATGAGGCTGATGGAAAATGGCGATTACAGTTAAGAGTTTGCTTTACACACACAAAGACATCTCTAATGGTCTGCTTGGATGGAAGTGTTTTGGAGGGATAAGTCTATCTTGATATGAATTTTGTATTTGAAATTCTAAAAAAATGGAAGATAAAATATATTATAATTGGTGATTATACAATAATTCAATGACATTTTGTTCAATTTTTTTGAACATTTTATTTATAGATTGCCCTCAAAAGTCTTTTCCTTCAAAACCTTCCATCGAAACAGATCCCAAGGGGCAATGAATCAACAGACTATAACTAGGGTAAATATTTGTCTACAGATGTCTATGATGAAAGACAAGAAAACTTTCAGCGTGAAGCAGGTATTTTCTCTGTCATAGTATATGCATTTTACATTTATTTTCCACCATGTCCTTACTTTTTTTTTTGGCTCAACTCGGGGCATGGGCTATTTCTTTCTCATTTCTTCTCTCAATATGCAAGGTTTTTGTGTATATGTATGTGAGAGGGGGTGGATTGTGGTTCCTCTTTTGTCCTTTTTTATAACCTTTTTGTCCTTTTTATCTCAGAGATTTAACCATTTCCTTTTATGTTTTTATCTAGAGGGATATGAGAGGCTAATTCAAGCCAAGACACTGGGTATATCTAATGAGTTGAAGAATAATAAGACTTCTGGTGGTATTCTTGATGATGACTTTATTCCAGCAGACGGACCTTCATCAGTTTCTAGTCAAAATATAGGCCCTCCATCAGTTTCCAGCAACGGTGATGATGATTCTTATGACATGTTCACCGAAGATGATGGAAAGCCTCTTACTACTAACCCTGCCTCAGACGAGGGTATGTTTCAGAATGCTGAATTAGCTGTTGAGTGCTAACTGAATTGCTCTTATTCTCTTTTTCTTATAGTTAACTCTGTTTATCTTGGATGGCAGCTGTTCAGCAAAATGACTATGTATATGATGAGTCATCCGGGTACGTTTCTTTTTATAATATGTGGAAGCTGTTCAGTGCTTTTAGTACCATCAGTTCATGATTTTTTTTGGAACTTGGAAAATTCTAGGGAAATAAAATAAAGAGATAATTTGGAGAGAGAATGTTGAGGAGAAATTATTATGTTTGCTTTGAATCCAATAAAATGATTTTGCATATTTGTTCATACTCCTCTAAAAGAAAAACTTTCTACCCAACATCATTTTCCTTGGTATTTCTAACCCTTTTCCAAGCAAACCTTATTCCTATTATGTGCTTTTTTGTAGCTATTACTATAGCACCAGTTTGGGCTATTATTACGACCCTTCATCAGGACTGTATTGCAATGCTGCTTCAGGACAATGGTAATTACCAAGTCTTTCACTTTTCTTTTGAAGAGTAAACCGTAAAAAAAAATTTCTCGAATGAATAAATTATAAGTAGGTGATGGGTATAGTGGGACTGGCCTAAACATATATAGCGAGTAAAATCCAATATACCCAGCCCATTCCATTTATAACATTGTACTAACTACCGCACCACCTAAACCCACACATTTGGTAAGAGAATGCAGACCACTTGAAAAGGGTCGGGCAGTCAGTCTAACCCAAACTGGAAATGATGTTGAAAATAAGTCAAATGGCGGGTTGACCTATGCGCTAGGCTTAGGAGACAAGCTGCCCCCCCCCACACGTCCCTCATTATCTTCTATGAATATGGGTGACGTTCTCATGTCTTCGAGAGACATGAGAGGCATTTGATCCCTGTAAATATACCATCTCTTCTCCTACAGAGTGGTGGATCACATTTTGATATGCGAAGGGCGTGGGTTATAAAGCTTCGTCTCTCTTGCATTTTATTCTTTACGATCAATTATTACGTCATAATCCTGATAATAATATCTATATCTTTTTATTTTAAAATCATTTCTAAATTAATTGTAGGTATAGGTATGATGAAGAATTAGGCACGTACGAAGAGGTCCAACAAGGTGGAACCAACCCGAGCTAAGCCGAACACAATTTTGAACGGTTCAAAGCCGGTTCAGTAGTAGCATATGTGATGTGGATGCAATTGCGAAATCGTTTCTTTGAAGTATAGAGATGTTTGGGCTTTGAGAGAATGCTTTGGGGATAGACACTTCACACTTGTGTTTATAACTCTGAGATTTTAAATGATAAAGTATGGTTGTAACACCAAGATTTTGTACGCAAATTATACAGAGTAGAAAAGTAGNGGTAAATTAGGAAATGACAAGGGCAATGGACTATATGTGCTAAGATTTGTCTTTTGTTTCGTAGAGCTTTTAATATAGTCTTTTAATATGTGAGTTTTATTTCTTTAATTTCACTCCAATTCTCAAATAGGTGATTTAAATTAAAAAATAACTTCTAGTGAAACAAATGATTTAGATTGGGACAAAAGAAGTATATAATTATCTTGCATCGATTTGATTCAATTTTATTTGGTTTTGGATTAATTTGGTTCTCTACTCTTTTTTTTCCGGTTATAGTTTGGATATATATCAATTTGTATTGATATTGATTTGGATAGAATTATTTTAGATACTTTATATAAAATGACTCAAATAGACATTAATATTATATTTGAATTAAAATATTGCCTAAATGTTTAAGAAATTAAATATTACTTCATACTTTTAGGCCTTATCAAATGTTTAGCATTACTTTTAAATTAAAGTGTTTTTTTTGTTACAAAAAAGGTGTTAAATTTTTTTAAAAATAAAATATTAATTGTAAATATTTTTTCTTAGGTCTTCAAATATTCTTGTATTTGGATAAGTATTCAATAGCCAATTTGGCAAAGAGATTCGAGTTTGGAATGGAAAGTAGACCCAAAAAGAGCCGCATTTCAACACGCACAAAAAGAACTTTTATTTTTTTAAATAAATAAATAAATAAATAAAAAAGTTTTGCAGAAAAAAGGATTTGATCATCTAATTAATACTCCAGAATAGAATGTGCAGCACTGACTCAAAAGAGAATGAGACAATGAGAGAGCAGATAGGATTGTGATGATGAGGATGATGATGGTGATGATGAAGATGATGGTGATGGTTCCTTGATTCACTCTCCAAAAAACTCAATTCTAGGGTTTCGTATCTGATTCTCGAACTTGTTAGCTCCACAATTGTGTTTATGGAAACGACTTCGGTCGGGGACGGAAGGATCTGATACGGGGGCTTCGAAGATGACGGAGGAGGGATCGGAAAGGGACAACGGCCGATTGGCGTCTCTCGATTCGATCGAGTCGCGGTGGGTGTTTCAGGACGAGGAGGATTCCGATGCCGATGACGAGGGCACCGATGCGGCGGAGAGTGCGGACAGTTCGGTCCAGTGCAACGGCGTGGACTCCGACGATGAGGATGATAATGCGGAACAGCGGCTGATCAGGACCGGTCCTCGGATCGACTCATTTGATGTTGAGGCTCTCGAGGTCCCTGGCGCTCAGAAGAATGACTTTGAGGTGGTTTCTCTGGGTTTACTCTTGTTTTTGGGTGGAATTTATTCTTGTTTCCATTTCTATTAGCTCCCTGATCGTGTAATAATTGCAGGACCCTACTCTAGGGAGGAAAATCGGATTGGTTTTCCAGACACTTGGTGTTGTTTTCGGAGATGTGGGAACAAGCCCGCTGTATACCTTCAGTGTGATGTTTAGTAAAGCCCCTGTGAATGGGAATGAAGATGTTCTTGGCGCATTGTCACTGGTGTTGTACACATTATTTCTGTTCCCTTTGGTAAAATATGTCCTTATTGTTCTCTGGGCAAATGACGATGGTGAAGGTATGTGTTTGGAATTCTTCAATAGTACTCTCTCCATTGTTAGAAAAGTATCCCTGAGAATTTGAGGCTGGTTTTTAAAATGTGTATCCTGGAAAAATTGAGGCTGGTTCTCTACTTGTATGATGCATTAATGAGATTAATTTATCTCATTGATTCATAATTGCAGGTGGTACATTTGCTCTATACTCGTTGCTTTGTAGGCACGCTAAGGTTAATCTTCTCCCCAACCAACTGCCATCAGATGCTCGCATATCGAGCTTCAGACTCAAGGTTCCATCTCCCGAACTTGAGAGGTCTTTAAAAATAAAGGAAAGACTTGAATCATCACTTACATTGAAAAAGCTTCTTCTGATGTTAGTTCTTGCTGGCACCTCCATGGTGATCGCTGATGCTGTCGTGACTCCTGCTATGTCAGGTTCTCACCCCCCATCAATGATCTTATTTTTTTCGGTCAATATCGCCATCACTTGTATATATGATTTGGAACTCATCTTGTTTCTCTGTTTTTAATGCAGTGATGTCTGCCATGGGTGGCTTAAAAGTTGGCTTCGCTGCAATTGAGCAAGGTCATTTCTTGTGAGGATAACTGTGTATAATCTATATCTTTCATCTACCTTTAAACACCTCTTGGCTGCAATTGCTAGTTGCTCCATTTGCTACTTGAGACAGAAAAACTGATCTGGAGAAGCAGTGGTTAGCTTGTTAGTACTTTATCGGCAATTATGGATAAAACTGATAATTGTTTCCAATTATCAATCATCAATGCTATATGCAAATATGTAATTATGGCTCCTTCTATAAATAACCAAGTAAATACTGATTAACTCCTGAAGTGCCAATTATAGTATGTTGAAACTCAAGTATGATTAGGAAAGTCTCTATTGTCATGCCTTTAATTACTGCTTATGAATTGTAAAGATTTCTATTCTTAATTTTTGCATCTAATAAAAAAAGAATTTAATGTTTCAGTTATTGTCTTAAATTTCTTTTACCTACTTTGTGGGAACAGATCATATTGGTTATTTGGTTTTCTTCATTTGGAAAATGAAGAAATCAGATTCTGATAGATTGTGCAGCACAATTATGATGAGAAATAAGCGTGCTATGCTACTGGTAAATGTTTGTGATTATCTTGAGATCAACTAGGAATGCAGATTGCAATATCCACATAATGTGAGCTTGCGTCACCACTTAAGGCAGCACATATATTTGTTTTATATAATAGCGTATTTGTACAAGAGAAACAAGTCAACAACAACAACAACAACAACAAACCCAGTATAATCCGGCCCAGATAGACTATATTTGCTAGACCCTTGATGCATGTAGTTGCTAAAGCTTAATAGAAAGTAAGAAGCAAGACAAGCTTAATGCACTGTTTTGATTTAGAACATTAGTTATCGGAAGCTAAATCATTTTCAAAATGACTCTGCTAAATCTGCATGTATTTATTTCTTACACGTTTCCACTTTTGCAGATGAAGTGAAGATGATATCAGTGGCATTTCTTGTTATTTTGTTCAGTTTACAGAAGTATGGAACAAGTAAAACAGGGATTGCAGTTGGTCCAGCATTATTCATTTGGTTTTGCTCTCTTGGGGGAATTGGACTTTATAACATTATGAAGTACAACAATGGTGTATTAAAAGCATTTAATCCAGTTCACATATACTACTATTTCCAAAGAAATTCTACCAAGGCCTGGCGTGCACTAGGCGGCTGTCTTTTGTGTGCAACAGGTACATAAGTAGGGCTTGAATGTGAATTTTTGAATATTGGAAATTTATGTTTTGTATGGGTGGTGCATTACGCAATAAAACAACGTTCCGTGACCTGCATGCGGATTTTACAATATCAATTTGTAATATGATATGACTATAACAGTTTTCTCACCCACCCCCATCTCATAATGCTTTCTCTGTAAGTCAGAAATACAGAGTATTCTATAATGATTCCAAGTTTTACTGAACTAGAATAAGTAAACAGTGTGCTACTTATTTTCTTCATTTTTCTTTAATTACTTCCCATACTACTAATATACTCATAGTACTGAAGGTTATTACATTGTTACAGGCTCTGAAGCAATGTTTGCAGATCTATGCTACTTTTCTGTGCGGTCAGTTCAGGTAAAGTAGTAAACTGGGCTGAGGTGCAGAACAAGTTATATGTTTCTAACAATTAACTCTTTCCACAGTTGCTACATATATCTGAAGTTTATATTATTATAATTTCCTTTCCAGCTTACCTTTTTACTTCTCGTTCTGCCATGCCTTCTGCTGGGTTACCTTGGTCAAGCTGCGTATTTGATGGATAATCATGCTGATACAACAGAAGCATTTTTCACTTCTTTACCAAGTAACCTTCTGATCCTCAGACATGTCTTTCATCTTTTGCATAGAAGTATTTATATTATAGATTTTCTTCGTATTTTCATACAAAACCTTCTTTGACTAGTTAATTTTCTGATGCTAGGTGTCTAATAAAAAGTTTCAAGTACTGAAGATTTTCTTTTAAATACAGGCGGAACTTTTTGGCCCGTTCTTTTAATTGCTAATATAGCAGCATTGATTGCCAGTAGAGCAATGACCACCGCAACTTTTTCTTGTATTAAGCAATCAATAGCTCTAGGATGCTTTCCGCGCCTCAAAATTATACACACATCAAGGAAATTCATGGGACAGATTTATATTCCCATCATGAATTGGTTTCTGCTGGCATTGTCTTTGGTGTTGGTCTGCTCTATCTCAAATATTTATGAGATCGGAAATGCTTATGGTAAATTTTGAAGTCCTCTTTCCCAATAGCTTTATTTCTTCATTTTATTTTTTCTCATCTTTTAAATATGCTTTTGTACTGTATAGTTGCATACTGATTAATGAACTTTCAGCGGGGATTGTCAAAATGAAGATATATTTATTTCTTCTTGATGTATAACCAAGCAAATTCATTCAATCTAATTTCTGTATTAATATTACAGAGTACTCAATTCCTTGTCAAATAACTGTGCATTTAGCAAATCCAAAAAGTCAAACATAGTTGAATAACAAAGTTACCCTCATATACTTATTCGCTATTGCTTGTTACTTTTTAACACTTAGAACTGGGGTACAATGTCAATTTATGATGAAATTACTTACTGCACTACCTTAAAAACCCACAGTTCTTCCTTATCCCACACCCATATGTTAATGGAGGGACTAGGGAGGGGTTTCTTTGTACTGCATTCAGTTGGTCCTTGGTAGCTAGCTTCTGAGTTACATACAAGGTATGGTTTGTTTCTATCTGATGTTTATTTAAATATAACTTATCATGACAGGCATTGCCGAGCTTGGAGTGATGATGATGAGCACAACACTTGTAACCATTGTTATGCTTCTCATATGGCAGATAAACATAATTATTGTGCTGAGCTTTGTCACAATTTTCTTGGGTTTGGAGTTGACATTCTTTTCTTCAGTGATATGGAGTGTGGGAGATGGGAGTTGGATCATACTGGTGTTTGCTGTCGTCTTGTTTCTGATAATGTACATATGGAACTATGGAAGCAAGCTGAAGTATGAAACTGAGGTCAAGAATAAGATGTCCATGGATTTGTTGCGGGAATTGGGGCCAAACCTCGGAACGATCCGAGCTCCTGGAATTGGATTGGTTTACAATGAACTTGCTAAGGGTATACCTGCAATCTTTGGCCATTTCCTTACCACCCTGCCAGCCGTGCACTCAATGATCATTTTTGTGTGTATAAAATATGTCCCTGTCCCTGTCGTGCCTCAAAGTGAAAGGTTTTTGTTCCGGCGTGTCTGCCTCAAAAGCTACCACATTTTCCGTTGTGTTGCCCGGTAAGTACATTAAAATCCCGTTTTAATAACATGTTTTGTGGTTTCACCGTTGCACATACATTAGGTTACACTCCCTCTGCCCTAGATAAACTTTGGCATTTGACTTCTTGGTGTTTAAGAGAAATTGTTACAAAATAAAAAAAAAAGTAAGTGGTTGAAATTTAAACAGAGATTCCTAAACACAAAAAAGGATGTGAAGGTTATTTTGAAACCATAAATTAATTTTTATTTTCTTTGAAATGATTAGAATTTGTTTAGAAGAAATAGAAATGATTTGAGACCTACACCCTTCTCTTTAAAAAAAGAAATGAGAAAAGTGTGAAGTCAATTTTTGGACAGACAAAAGAAAAATGTGAAGCTTACTTGAGAAGTAGATTTGTGCATGACACAAAACAATTCAACCTTTTGCTGTGTGGCATGCTTTCTAACTAGTCCTCCCCTCCAAACAGATACGGCTACAAGGACGCCCGCAAGGAACACCACCAGATCTTTGAGCAGCTCCTGATCGAGTCTCTCGAGAAATTCATCAGAAGAGAAGCTCAGGAACGGCAACTCGAAAGTGACGGCGACGACGAGGATTCAAACTCCGAAGAGGAAGGTGGGCCATTCTTCTCATCGCCGAGAGTCCTCGTGGGCCCCAACGGGAGCATGTACACGCTAGGGGTCCCTCTCCTTTCCGACATAAGGGACACCGGGAAATCGGCGGCCGTCGAGGAGGAGCTCGTGGAGGAGGAGGAGCGGCAGCGGCGGCTGGTGGGGTCGGAGGCGGAGCAGAGTCTGGAGAAGGAGCTGTCGTTCATACACAAAGCAAAGGAGTGTGGGGTAGTCTACCTTCTGGGGCACGGGGATATAAGGGCAAGGAAGGACTCTTGGTTCATTAAGAAGCTCATCATAAACTATTTCTATGCATTTCTGAGGAAGAACTCCAGGAGGGGAATTGCCAATCTCAGCGTCCCCCACTCTCACCTCGTCCAGGTCGGTATGACTTACATGGTCTGACTCCTTTTTTTTCTTTTTTTTTTTGGGAAAAATTTACCCAATACTCTGAGATTTACAAGATTGCATAATTATTACCAACACTACCAGAAATTCAATATTTGTACAATAATACTTCAAGATTTTGCATATTGATCAAAGATATGCCTAAAAATTGTGGGATCCATATAAACATTAAAATGTTTCTTGGAGTATTTTTGTAAGTATATTAAATTTCTAGGGACAGTGATGATAATTATGCAATTTTGGAGTACTTGTGTGAAATCTAAGAATTCTGAGAGTATTGGCGTGAATTTTTCCTGTTTTTTTCCCGCCCACTATGCAAATTGAGTTCATACAGAACGTGAGAACTACGTACATTCTTGTTGTCTCTTTGAAGCTAAGATTCATTTGTTCAATTTTTTTTTTAAATTTCTTCTTCTCACTTGGGTTGCATGTATTTATTGTGAACCATGTGATGGTTTTGTGTTTAAGAGATTTTGCAGTTTGTCCCAAAGGCTACATTGCTATTCTTTTTTACTTACTCATTTTGCCACATTTAGAGTGGAGTGCCGGACTTTTTTTTTTAAATACAAAGATTCAGGAACTTGGCATGCCAGAATTTGTTTTAAAAAATAGAGTACTTCTGTTTTAATACCAAAGTTATACGTTTCACAAACATGTAATACAGACAATAACTTTATGGTTCATGACAAATTCTTACATGGTCTTAAAGTTTATATTTATTTTATGGATTTTGGTGCATTGCTATTATAAAAGAATTGAGTTCAGATGAATGTGTCTTTGGCTCTTCGCCTGACCTTACACTATTGGAATCAATTTTCATGAAATTTTTAACATGAAATAATTATGGAGTATCTTGTAAAATACAGTGCTTTCATGATTTGTTTTTTAACTCAGTGTGTCAAAAACATGAATGATTTTATTTATTTATTTTTTTGTACAAACAAATATGGACGATTTAGAGTTACATAACTATAGCCAAATGGCCAATTATAGCATGAAACACATCGTGGCGGACTAAAATGAAAAAGTGCCACAAGAGCAATATTTTCTTTGAAAATAAGTTCAATATTTTAACAATATGATTATTTGACATTAGAAAAATGGTCTGAGAATAACGCGGACACCTACGGTGCTTCGTAGTTAAAATTAATTATTTTTTATCCCAACGATACCCCTTTCCTCGCCTAGCAATATACTGCTATTCTACGTGAGATTATACTGTCAGGAAAGGAGGGGCGCTAGGGTGGAAGGTTTAGGAGAGAGGTTAAAGGTATGGAACAATTTAAATGAGCACATTAAATACNCCCCCCCCCCCCCCCACTTTCAATCCAAGATCAAAATAGCTTATACTCCCAGCTAGAAGATATTTTACCCTTTCATATTCCCCCGATTCAAAATAGCTTATACTTCTTTTCATGTCTACTTAGTTAAATATAAATAGTACGGAGTATGAAATTTAAAAATGAAGTTTCTATATTTAGAAATTACATTAAAAACTTTACAAAAATTAGTGACATGAGTACATCATTTAAACAAATGATTAAAATAAGTACGGAGTACATAAAGAACAAGATTTTTATTGACTATGAATAGTAAAAATGAAGATAACTATGACATGAAGATTATTATTATTATTATTATTATTATTATTATTATTATTATTATTATCATCGAGAAACTGAAAAGTTAATTTGTGGATAGGAGTACTACTATTATAAGAAAATTCGAACATTGTTTTTATGATTAATTCAATCAATAACTCCACTTTTTCTCAACAAAATCAACTATCCATACCAAACTGAAATTCCCAAATGGACTCATAATGCTTAGCTACTTACGAGTATTAGCTGCAAGGGAAGAGTTCAACTACAACAAGCCAATTAACACTAAATTGCACCATACAACCGATAATATCTGATATCTGTGTGTGTGTGTGTGTCTAGAATGACAAGGTTTACTTACTGGTTCAAGCTTTCATTCTGATGATGATGATGATGATGATTATGAGCATCAACGCTATGACTATGACCAAGAGTATGAGGTGCGTTAGAAGAAGCCAAGAAGGGAGCTGAATGGATTTCCCTTTCTTTGGATGCAAATTTGAGCCTTAGAAGCAACGAGTTTGTCATAACGCCAATGGAGCTCAACCCCATGAGAGCTCCAGCTATAGATGGGGTTAGCATCGTCCCCGTGAATGGTAACAAAATTCCAGCTGCCACCGGAAGTCCAACCTGCCCACGTCAAAACAACACATGATTTTCTTTTTATTTTATTTTATTATTTGGTCCCTCCATAGTCCGTCCCGTATTAAACTTCTCATCGTTTTTGTAAATGGCCAAATGGATGGTGGTAATTCAAAAAAATAAACCAGATTGAATAGAATCTGTGTATTGGGATATGATAATCTTAAAAAATTTAAACAACTCACAATGTTGTATCCAAAGGCCCACCACAGGTTTTGTCTCACTGTCTTCATGGTAAGCCTGCTAAGCTCCAGTGCATCAAGCAACTACAGAAGATGATTGGTCAAACATTTTCACATCTTCAAAAAGAAATGAAAAGATAGACCGGATTTTTTTAAAATTATATGTGAGCCAGTTCAACCGCAACAAGAAGAAATGAGGAAATTATGACACTGAAGTCGAAGAAACTGTGGGTTAAAGGCCTCACCTGAATATCTGATTCAAAATCTGTCATGTCATCTCAAAGAAAATTTGTGGGAAAGACAAACTCGGTTCAAACTCAACAAATTAGTTTAACATGTTTGTGGGAGCTCGTGGAACATAAAAACCAATTTCCCTTAACCGGGCACACACACCCACCAAAATTCCCCATAAGATTTTAGCATTCCAAACGAAAAATAAGCCTTAAGGATGTGTTTGGTTGGAGGGGGATGAGATAGAATGTGAGAATTAGAATGTTTTTAAAAACTATTTTATCCTCACCCTCCATCTCATTTCCCTTCTCTCGCCTCCAACCAAACACAACCCGAAGTTCATGGATTTACGGTTAGATGCAGAATAAACACATTGGACTAGGAAGTTCAGACAATGTCACTGAGTTGCTTCTAAGAAGAAGCTAACTACAGAGAGATATATTTAAGTAACTGAACTAACAAACCTGAGAAAGTCGATTCTGCATTAGAACAATAGAAGACACGTCACTTGCAGCCCCAACCCCACCACCAATAGCAACTCCGACATGTGATGATGCCAATGCAGCAGCATCATTAATTCCATCACCGACCATAGCTACTATAACTTGCTGATCCTTTTGAAGTGCACTCACAAACTTGCTCTTTTCATCAGGCTTAACTCCATAGAATACCTGCAAAACACCGCCATTTCGCATTTGGCTACTTTAAGGGAAAGCTTTATGAATTGCATTCAGATGATCACACTTATTATTAAATGTGTTTTTTTGGGGGATGGGGGGTCTGAAAGGATCTAACAAATAAAACAGCTGCATCATATCGCGATATAAATAGAGAACTAGTCAACTAGAGTTGTGAAAGGTTTAGTAAGTAATGGTGGTTTGGAGAGTGGACACTATGACTTAGGCTTATAATCTTCTCATAGCCATCATTAGCCATGTAATTATTTCCTATGATATGATTTTCATACCCTTGTAAATTTAATGACGTCTAAGGGTACATTTGGAACCTGGAAATGCTAGGGAAAGAGGAAAATACCAAGGTTAGTTATTTTCATACGTTTGATCTTACCATTCTTACCACACAAAAAATGCAAGGGGAAATGAAATAAGATTAATAATTCGTAATTTTTTTATTTTTACATATGTATTTAAATTTTTTTAGTTTGTATATAAGGGGAATAGATAGATAAAATGAGTTTGAACAAATATAAAAAATAAATTCGTCTAGTTTGAACACATGTTTTCTTTTCCCTCATATTCCCTATATTTCCTTCCATAATTTCCCCTACCATTTTCGGAGTTCCAAAGCTCAACCCCCAAGCTAATGAAGATTTTGCTGAAACAACCTCTATCCTTTACAGGTAGAGGTAAGGTCAGCGTACATCCTAGACACCACTTTTGGAAATGCACTGGAAATTCAAAATCCTTACATTTTCCTTGGGAATACCAACAACTGATGCTACATATTCAGCAGCATTTTTCTTGTCTCCAGATAGCAAATAAGTGCTTATCCCTTGCTTAGACAAAGACTCAACCACATGGTGGGCATCTTCGCGGACTTGATCCTCAACATAAATAAGGCCAGCAAGAACACCATCTACTCCTACATATACAACTGATTGGTTCTTAAAATCATCAAATTCTTGGATCGTAGTATGACTAGTATCATCAACTCCATGCCTGCGTGTGTAAGAAAACATAAAACCAAACTGAATCAAACAACTAGTTGAACCTCCCCCCCACCCCATTCTGTTGTGCATAGAAAATAATTAAAAGTAAAGAAATTGAAAAAATGCATATATGATTTGTTATTTAAGAAAAAACAGAGCTTAAACTTTGACATGCCAATCAAGATGGGGTCACTTCGCACCTTCATTTAAATCCCAGTCCCCAGCAAAAAGAGTCATGTTTTAGAAAAAGGAGTCAACAAAACTATTTTTTATGTAATTTACGTTTACCAAAAAAAGTAACACACAAGTTAAATGTGACTTTTAGTTAAACCCACAAATAAATTTTAAAATAATGTATGATTCCATTACTTTTACGAGGTGTACCTTGCCATAATTAAAAGAGAAAGTGTACCTTGACCAATTATGACTCTTTTTAGTGACAGAAGCATAGTGAAAATAAATCATAAAAGAACTCAGTTTCTATCAGCATATCTCATGAGTGTTTTGTATTTTAATACTCCCTCTGTCCCAAAAAGATATTTACATTTACTATTCACAGGGTAAAACTATATCCACATTCTTTACCTATTTTCTACACCAACTTTGAAATAAATTGAACAGAAAATAGCTTCAACCAAGCAACCTAAACCGCAACGTCAAGTTCTTTATGGGACCAAGTGAGTAGTATATTTTAGCTGCTAAGCATGGATCTCCCAAGTAATAATGATAACGAACTAAACCAAAAATTTTGAAGCCACAAAGGGGATTAAAACAAAGAATGAAAGTGGCTCACAAGTGCAAAAAAAAATATTAGTACCTCCTAACCCACTCTAATGTACCAATGGAAACCTTTTTCTGTTCGATAACTGCTACTGCACCAGATCCAGGTTCTTCTATGAAAGATCCATCTTTTGCCTGCAAATATATTAATCTGAAGTACTTTCATGCTGGACCAAAACTAATGTTGAGAAGAAAACAAAACAATAATGATAAGACCAGTCATATAAAAGCATATAGGTTATATGATTAGCTAGTACTTCGTGCATTTTGCCAATTACAAAGCAAGAATGCAAGACAGTATACCTTTATATTTGGGCAGTTCATAGAATTAGCAGCCTCCACAATTGCTTTACCAATTGGATGATTGGTGTTAGATTCAACACCAGCAGCAAACTTTAGGATGTCAGCTTTTGACCATTTGTATGTGGAAGCTGAATCTTGTCTGTTCAAAAACAAAACTCATTATGTCTTCTTTAATATCTTTAAAATTAGTGTTGTGAAAATCAGACTAGGCAGCCCAAGTCCGAAGGAAAAACTAAAAATCAACCTTCTTTAGACGTTGGGTCGAATAGGTGGGTGCGTGTTAGTTCCCTGCTAAGTGCCCTACGCTCATTCACTAGGCAGGTACTCCACATTATTGGTGTTTTTAGAGAAATGAGTAATAAACATAAGTTGCATTACTTGCACCGCCCCCAAAAAGATACATGTTTCAAGAAATTTTGTCCTAAAAAACAGATGCAGTTTTAAAAGTCAACTTTCATTTCAAGTGAATTTCCTATAAAGCCAAGCAGCAAGCAGTATGAGTTAATTACTTCCAACAATCTTGGCAATAAGATTTAGGGATATAAATGACCATTCATAATTTACAAAAGCATGTACTTTGATTGTTAAGTAATAATAATAAGTTGTACCACACTCAAACATGACTTTTTTGGGGGAACGAAGACCGGAGGGGTGAGTATATTTTATTTATTTTAAAATAGGTACTCTAAGGGTATTGTTATATTGGGTATAGCACTTAGATATTTCTGCAACCTGTGTCTAAAATGCATTACAAGATTTATCCTAAACTATGAAAATCAGTATCTTTTTACTCAACCTTGCATGTGTTTCCACAATGCAACCTTGTGGAACAACTCTTGTGACAGTGGGTCTACCAGTAGTCAATGTTCCTGTTTTGTCAAATACAATGGCATTCACCGTAGAAAATTTTTCTAAGATGCTTCCACCACGCAAAAGCAATCCCCTTGTGGCACCAAGTGAAGTTCCAACCTTTGATCAAAAGAATGTTACCAGACTATTTCAAAAATGCACTACAGACTATTTAAATTTGTCATCCATGGATCTATTCTGTAAATAAATCTTACCATCACAGCAGTTGGGGTAGCCAAACCAAGGGCACAGGGACACGCAACAACCTATGCAGAATTTATTGTCTAGTCAAATCAAATAGAAGATGAGATAGAAAAAGGTCTAGAAGTAGAAGATGCAAGTCAAGCCAATCAGAGTATGACACTAAATGATGATTGGAAATGTTGGGAACCCTAAAAAGCTCATTTGGAATATTGAAAATATAAGGGAAATGAAATAGGAAGGAAAATAGAGAGAAGAATTAGAAGGCAAGAGAATTTGGCGGAGAAATTTTAAAAAAATCTTCAAACTCAGTGAGTTTATTCTAGATGTGTCCAAACTCATTTTATCAAGTATTTCTATCATTTAAAGACTTATAAATCTACATATATGTATATTGTCAAAGAAATCATTTCCTTTGCGTTTCCCAAGGTATTATTATTAATAACAACAACGAAAATCATAATTATAATTATAATAACTTTACACTTTTCCCTGCTACTTTCCCGGATTCTAACATAACCAAAGAGATTAAAATAAACAAAGAAACAGCATATTAAGATGTTGCGAGAGGAAGATAGTTAACGAGCATCCGTGATGTTAAACCTTGAAGAACGGTGTCTCATAATTCTCATTTCACTTTACAAACATACCAGGACAGTACAAGAGAGCTGCAAGGCCAGAGAAGTCAAACTTCCTTGATGAAGAGTGGCAGGCAAAATGCGAGCTCCAAAGAGGTTCCAGAACATAAATGTGGCAGCAGAGAGAGCTATCACTCCATAAGTGAAATGCCCAGAAACCTATTTTTACATAGAAGCAACACAGCTTATGATTGAAAAGAGCAATTACTATATTTGAATACCACAAGCAAATGAAAGGAGACATGGAGAAAGAAAGAGAAGATCATTTTGACATATTTTAGGAAATTTGCGAACATCAATATTAATACACAAGAATGTTTTCTTTCTTCTGCTTTAAAACAATAATATACTCCGTATGTGCTTTTTGAAGGCTGCATGTAGTTTTTACAACCATTTAAAAATATCACGGATAAACTTGAATCTTTTTAATTTTCTGTTGCATTTACAATGACTATTTAGACAATGACGGAGAGGGAGGGAGGGAGGGAGAGAGAGAGAGAGAGAGAGAGAACAGGCAACAACCAGTCTTTCTGAAGTATGAATGATGCTTATCCTAATAAAAAATACATAAAAATGAAGGAAATAATAACCTTATCAGCTAGTTGTTGTACAGGAGCTTCTCTTGTCTGTGCTTCTTCAACCAATCGAACAATATCCCCGATTGCAGTCTCACCACCTGGTCTTTGCACTTCAACAGTAAGCATCCCATTGAGATTGATACATCCAGCAGAAACTTGACCCTTGAATCGAAACAGAAAATGTTAGACAATTCAAAGAAAGATAAACCATTCACCAACACTTCACCCTCTCACCAAAAGAATGCTACTCGTAATAATTACTAATAAAAAAATAAGAAGACACATGTAGGTCTCACAACATATAAAAAATAAGAACTGCAGAACATAAATAGAAGTTGACTACCCCAGGTAATTTCGTGACTGGTAAAGGTTCCCCTGTGAAACTCGATTCATCAACTGTGCTTCTACCAGCTCTAACAATTCCATCAGCAGGTATACGGTCCTGTTGTATGGGAGAATAGAACAACTCTTTACAAACATAAATACTAAAACATTGAAGCATAATGAGTTAAAACTGATTTTGGGCATACTAATCCTTTGATTCCTTTTAGAATAAAAGACAGATGTGCTTCTGAAGTGGTAGAAAAAACAGATCCGATTCATTGATTATCAGGCCTATGCAATAATGCAAAACAAAGACACTCTTCCTGGCATTACATAATACTCATACAAAAATAAATAAAGCAGTAAAGCACAATAAACCATAAACATACCCCAGGCAGTACGATGATATGATCTCCAACAGAAAGATTTGTGCAAGGAACTTCTACAGTTGATGCCTGACCCCCCGTGTCACTATCAACTACAAGACGAGCTTTAGATGGTAATGTATTAAGGAGACCTGTCATGTCACTTGTAGCTTTAATTTTAGCTCTCTGCTCAAGATTCCTTCCCAGCAAGACAACTGCAATCAACATTACAGGTTCCTCAAAGAATGCTTTCCATCCCTAGATGTGAGAAAGTTTCATCAAAGGAGACTACAAAATTCAAAAAAAAAAATGTCTACAGGTGGAGCAGAGAAATAAACTGCATGAAGGGGGGGAATAGTGTAAAGCATGTACCAAAAAAAGAGTGGCCCTTGTAAGAATGTTGCGACATGATGTGCATTCGATGTAAGAATTTGTCACTATACACCTTTTGTATGAATGCATAGTGTGTACTAGTTTTATATTATTAAGTGTCACTAACTTTCATCTCACTGACCCAGTGAAAAAGGAAAAATCATGAGCTCAAATACAAGAAATTACCAGTTTTGGCATAAGTGCTGCCATTGAACTCACAGCAAAAGATGACAAGGCCCCGAGACTGACTAGAGTATTCATGTTTGGTGCCCCCTTAATAAGACTTTTCAGACCATCTATGATAAGTCGCCGACCGGGAATAAGCAATGTAAACAAAGACAAAGATATATGAAATCCTGTAGAATGAAGTGCATGGATCCATGAAGCCTTCACTCCAATGAAATTAGAAAGATGGCCTACAAGGCAGACAGCACATAAAGCCCAAGAGACAACAAGTCCACGGCCTGTTGAAATCCAAGTGGTTATTTTCATAGCTTAGCTTGATAAACGGAGAAAATTTCAGGACAAATTTCCAACACCCTAAACTTAAAACGCGACAAGTACCACTTGCTTGTAGTTGAGCACGCTTTTCTTTCATCTTCCTCTCAAATCTTTCAAACAAGATCTCTCTTCGGGAATCTGCATTCAAGTTAAATATCAAATTATCAACAGCAACAAGCCCAGTATAATCCCAACTCCGTGGGGTCTTGGGGGTCAAGATGTATGCAACCTTACCCCTATAAAAAGCAGAGAGTAATTCTGTTGGACCCTTGACACATTGATGCATTTACTTCCCAAAACTTCATAAATATCGATCTAGTCCATCATTACCCGAAGCTAAAACATTGTAAAAATTGACTCTTTTAGTTCCATTAAGAATGTATAATAAATAGCGTATTATCATGCAAAAACTATTCAATCACAAGGAGATACGAAATTCATCTGAAACTGGATCGGCAGAATTGAAGGCCTTGACAACACTCGGGCCAACCATAAATTCTAGTAGTTTGGTAACTGTTAATGTGATAAGCAAGATGGAAGTTCTGTTAGCTTAGACATGGATTAAGGAGTATACACCACTTTAAGTGAATAGTTAGTATGTGACTTTCCACTTCAGAAGCAGAATGTCAAAAGTTTATTACATGTTTAAGTGCTAAAACAAGTAGAACTCTAAAAACTGCACTAGATGCACCATTTGGAAGGATCATATCATAATCCTTTAAGATATATTGGATTCCTTGGGACTAGGTGTTTCATAGAAGGCTTCACGTAGAGAGCTGCCTGTCCCGCATTAGATGGGAAAAATAAAACTTTAAAGAAAAAAAGATGGACACCGTCAGCCTGCCAAGTCAGTTGACTGCCTTTATTCATCAATAAGAGCAAAATCAGGCCAGCAAGGTGCCACCTAGTGCCCAGCATCCGTTTTTTAGATTATCGGTGATATGATGTTGTAAAATTGATGTGTACTAAAAATTTGATTTACTAAATATTCAAAAAATACTCCATCTGTCCCATAATAATTGTCTCACTTTCTTTTTTCATCCGTCCCAAAAAAAATGTTGCATTCCTTTTTAAGGAAAAGAACACCTAGTTCAGAAATTTTCTCTCCTCTGCATAAATTTCAGTCACACACGTTTCACTTTTTAACATTTTTCTTAAACTATGTGAAAGTCAAAGTGTGGCCTTTTTTAAGGGACGGAGGGAGTAAGTACCACCCGGATCATCGGTGGTATTTGCCAGTCAGCTAAATGAGGAATACTTTCCAGATATATATGCAAAAAGAAATCATTTCTCTCCATTACAACAGAAGAAAATGGGTTTTTGCTGAGTTTGGTGTTGTTGCAACAGAAGAGAACGGAACGGGATTTGAAAGCACCAAAAGGCCAAAAAATAACTTCAGAGTTCAGACTTGCATAGAACAGTAAATAACCACGATGAGAAGGACGTCCGTATATCAAGATGTTCCAAAGGTTTCACAGAAAACATGCTTCAAATGATTGCACATACAAGTGATACAACAAGAGAATTACACTCACAAGTAGCTACCGAATGTAGGAAGTATTATTCAGCCACTACACTGGAGAACAAAATAAGAAAGGTGATGGACAAGACAGCATGCCCATCATGAGCTAGAAAGTGTCTAACATTTCAAAACAGAAAACCATTCAGTGGGAGCGATAGGTTTTGTTGACTTAAATTCGTAAAAATTTCTCTACTTGTCCATAATGCATAGGCTTCCCGAGTTCATCAATGTCTTCCTTCAAAAAAATCACCACTACTAGCCGCCAAGTCACCTATTGATAAAAACAATCTTTTGTTAAGCACATACTAACCTAAATTTTTAACCAGAAAGAAAATATTACTCTTAACTGGGTTTGAGTTACATGCCAGCATGATGGGGACATACCATGAAGGAGAATGGTTTCTCATTACAATTAAATCTTTGATTTCATGATGGGGTTTCTCCTTCAATAGCTCCCTCCCCTGTGAATTACCCATCAAGCTTAATATAAGTAATATGAGACCCAAGCCTAGCACATTAAAATTGTTTTCAGAGTAGAGAGGAGGGCATTAGTGGACTAGAAATCTACAATCAATTTTTTCACTCTTTTGATTTAGTAAAACTAGATTATACAGACCTAGAGCAGAGCAGTGTTCCAAAATCTAAACATCAGGTCCCACCTAAGCAGAAATGAGCTTGTTTTTGGAAATACAGGAATCCTAAAAAAAATTATACACCGTACTTCAATACTCTGCTGTACTTTTATCAAATTGAAATTTGTATTCCAATTTCACATTGTCTCAACACTAGCTTGTATCATCTAACCATTGGATTCGATTTTCCAAGATTTCGCCATTAAGCACACTATATTTATTTGAATGAGAAGATTGGATTTTCCCAATGAAAAGCATCCATGTATGTATGATACCAAACAAAAGAAACTCGGTAAAATTTCACATAATGGGGTCTGAGGAGGGTGAGTTTGCGCAAACCTCTATACTGAAGAAGTAGAAAAGCTATTTTCAAGAGACCCCAACTCAAAACAAAAAGATCATAGAAAGGAAAAAAGCAGGTAAACGAAAGAGAAAAGACAAAAGAGAATAGCACAACAGAAGCAAGCACACACGTAGATACAACAAAATAAGACAACAAGTCCTGCACAAGGGCATAGCACTACCCAAAATCTACCATACCATCTTAATCCTAAACCTCCACAAGCTCCTATACTTAGTTAACTTGTGAGCCCATAAGTCATGTTTAATCACCTTGATCCAACTCTTCTTAAGTCTACCCCTATACCTCCTCACACCCCCTACCTCCAGCCTCTTGCACCTCTTCACAAGAGAATTCGTACTTCTCTTCTGCACTTGCCCAAACTATCTCAATCTTGCTTTACGCATCATATTCTCAATGAAGACTACTTACACCTTCCCCTATATATCTTTGTTCTAATTTCCGAACCTTGTCTATCCTCGTATGCCACTCCAAGCTTCTGAACGTGAGTGTTCTTCACTACTCAGCACTTTGTTCCATACAACATATATGGTCTGACCTAGAACTTCCCTTTCAATTTTGTTGATATCTTTTTGTTACATAAGACACCGTAAGCAAGCTTCCACTTCATCCAAGTCGTTCCCATAAGAACATCACATCGTTTTTAAAGTCTTCATACACTCACCCTCTTCAGACCTCATTCTGTGGGATTTTACTGGGTTTGTTGTTGTTGTATGGTTGAATGGTAGAATGGCTTAAAATGCAAAGGTTTTTCTAAGTTAACAATCGAGAAGTACATGAATATATCCTATAAAAGTAATGCTCCTTTATTCGATAATTTCTCTCTATTCTGTTTTGTTTCTTGGCTCGAACTTTGGACCAATAGTATCTTTTAAAATATATTAGTAAAAATTATATAAAAATTTACTCCCAACAACAACAACAACAACCCAGTTAAATCCCACAAGAGTAGGGTCTGGGGAGGGTGTGTGTACGCAGACCTTGCCCCTACTCGAAAGTAGAGAGGCTGTTTCCAAAGAGACCCCCGGCTCAACGTCGAAAGTTGCATTGCTTGACTAACTGCTACTTCATTAATTAAAGAAGCGCAGATAGTTTAGAGATCCATTTTGATTTATTCCATCACACCCCAAAGCCAAAAAATGGTNCCACAAGAGTAGGGTCTGGGGAGGGTGTGTGTACGCAGACCTTGCCCCTACTCGAAAGTAGAGAGGCTGTTTCCAAAGAGACCCCCGGCTCAACGTCGAAAGTTGCATTGCTTGACTAACTGCTACTTCATTAATTAAAGAAGCGCAGATAGTTTAGAGATCCATTTTGATTTATTCCATCACACCCCAAAGCCAAAAAATGGTGAAATTTTGGCTCCATCGGAGATGATGGAAAAATTTCCTTCCCGCTTTCCTTTTTTGTTCTAAAATTTACTCCCCATTTTCTTTTAAGGAAATGTTTCTATGGTCCACAATCTTTCTCTCACTTCTAAATCAACCACAACTATAAAATTCCACTTTTCTTAAAAATAATTGTGTCAAGTCAAAGTGGGAAGAAAAATATGGGTTAGTACTTAGTAGTAAAATTATTTTTCAATACAAATGCAACAATATGAATTTTATACTCCCTCTGTCCCAAAAGAAATTTCATTACTCCGTATACGATTTCACGGGGTTTAAGGAAAACATTCAAAAGTGAAAAGTGTGGTGTTGAAATTTGTTTAAAAGAGATAAACATTGGGAGCCACACATTCCTTTCCTTAAATGGAAATAAGAAAAGAGTGAACTTTATTCTGGGACTGATGCGAAAGAAAAGTGTGAAGTTTATATGGGGACGGAATGAGTATTTTACTTCATTGTATATTGTAAATCAAAGTTATACACTCAAAAACAAAACAGATAGTTAATATGGAATGGAGGGAGTACTCGATATTAAAAATAATAGACTCTGGACTCCCCAAAAAGTGAGTAAAAGGCATCCTTGTAGCTTGAAAATGCTCTTCAAAATGTTCAAATAGAGTATAAATCCTACGGTGTACGGGGTATTATTTAGTGAGCTTATCACACATCTTAGCTCTATAACCTGTATTGCAACAGATATGATTGATAGAGTAGTGCTAACCTCGGATATTGGTTTCAAATCCACAACTTGTCAAATGTTTTGCAAGTTCCTCCCCCAACTGCTTTTGCCAGTTAGGAACAGCTTTTGCTTCAGATACAGGCCATACAACTGCTGTCTCTGTAGTAAGATTAACACTAGCTGAAGAAACATGTGGCTGTTCATACAAACAAAATATAGTTAACAAAGATGCGGTATGCAGAATGCCATTCCAGGGGCAAAGAATGGAAATAGCAAAAAATAAATTCAACCAATCATCATATGTTCCCCAGAGAATACTCACTTGGCTTTCTAAAATCCTTTTCACCCTTGCGGCGCATCCTCCGCATGTCATTCCCTGCAGACATTTGAATAACTTATTTAATCTGAAGTTTTTGACGATAATGGGTACAATCAACTACGTTTCAGTGGAACTTACAGAGACGTCAAGTATGATGACATCAGAAGATAAAGCAGACGCATCTTCTCCGGCGGCTGCAATCACATTAGGATTCTCCTCGCCCCCCTCCGGCGCGCCTCCACCGCCACCGCCGCCCTCACTTCCACGAAAACCACCGTTTCCTCCATCTCCCGCAGCAAAGGGAGCCGCACTTTCCGCAGAGCTGGAGATACACCGCAGTTCCCATCGAGCGCGATTCAAATCTCCCGACACCAAGCTCCTCCCCGAATAAATCGATCTGAGACGGGCCCGAGCAAGCCGACTCAGAAACACGAATTGGCTCGCCTGGTTCGCAGAGAAACGGAACTGGGAGTGAGAAACTAACGGAAACGAATTGAACTTTAGCGATTTGGAGACTGCTGCAAGAGACATTGTTGATTGTGCTGCGAGCAAGGTTGACTCCATGGCAGCGCGAGTTATGAGCTCAGGAGGGACACAGTGACTCGACACTCGCCAGGCTCTTATCCCCTCTATTTTTTTTTTTTTTTTGGTTAATTTGTATTCCCTAGATATTTGTTTAGTTTTAATTAATTTGGTAAATCATTTTTAAAACTTAACATGTACAAAATATAATTTAATAAAATATATATTATATATTAATAAGGTAAAATAATATTTTGAAAATATTTTATATAATAAATCCAAAAAAATTATTTTATATCAATATTTAATATCACTTCATTTAATTTAAAATTAAAGTTTATCAATTCTGACTAAAAGATAAAAAATAGACAAAGACTCTCAATAGAACATCTTAAAAATGAAAAGTTTTAAACATTTACTCCTATTAAAAAATTATAATGTGCATGTTTACTTTTGAAAGTAGTGAATTAGTGGTCTTATAAACATCTGTATTGCAAATCTCATAAAGAATACGGAGTAGTTTATTTGTGATTCTAGTACGGAGTATTACTGTTTGCTAAATCAAAATACTAGACACAAAAAATAGTTCATAGAATTTACAAATTTGCCTTTTATGAATTTTAAATTAAAATATTTTTTATTATTTGAATTCATTACTCTATTACAATGCAAATCTAATTACAGTACATATTGATGACATGAATGAAATTACTATCTCATATGGATCTCTCGGTTTCTTTCTTTGGAAATAATTGGGATCTCAATAGTGAGAAACATATCTTTATAAAATTCACAGTTAACTCTTTTCATGTCATAACCATCTGGAACTGTGAATTCGCGTTCAAAGTGAGCCCATACATCATCATCCTCGTGCAACTGATCTTCACTCACTACCTTTATAGTTCTCTTTTCTTTGTTTATCGTGACTTTAACATTTTCTTTTTTATAATAAAAATCTGCCAAAAAAATTAAAGAGTATATAGATCACATACTATATGATAGATAGTTACAATTATACAATATTAATATGAACAAATTTCAAAAATATAAATCCATATTAATTTTTAAGTTTAAGAATGCTTTTATTATGCTCCCTTCATTCCAAAATGTTTTATACTATACGCAAAACAAAACAAAATTTTAAGATTTTTAGTTTATTTCTTTTAAGACTAATATGAATTTTAAAATAAAATTTACATATTCAAAAACTACGTAAAAAAATTCTACAAGATAAGAAGTGACAGTGAATATTTTATTTTATTAAATAATCAATTAAAGCGCACATATAAACAAAACCTTCTGTGACTTTTGAATAGTGAAGAATATTACGGAGTAATTCGTTTTGGGAAGAGTAAATGTTTCGTTGTGCCATAAGAACTATCGTAAAAAATTTAAAATTGTAATTAAGAATAATCTTGCGTTGGTTTAAGATTATCATCCTCTTATTTAAATTTGACGAAAATACCAGGACAGAGAAAATGTATTCCGTAATATTTAAATGAAGTACTCGTATAATTTATGGGGAAAAAATTAGAAACTAAAATTGAAGAAATCAAAAATTAAATAATTAACTGGCCTTGGGAGCGGGAAAGGATGAAATGAATGGCATATGCTCCAATTTGAGGCGCCCTCATTATGGTCAGTTCTGAATCAGCTGTGATGTAATACCCACCTCCTTCTCTTGGCCACATTATATATTCTTATTATTTTTTCTATATACAATAATTTTTTTTCTAATTATATGTAATAATTTATTATTATATTTATTATTATTGTTGTTGCTGTTGTACTACTTCTAAATTATAAGGGTATGTGTGTATATATAGTCGGTTTATCATCTCTATAACAAGCTTGTTGGGTCAATTTTGGAATCTTATTATGAAATTAAAATAAAATAGTGGTTGGTGAACAAGAATATATTAATTAATTAAATAATTGTTCGACCTTTTTAAGTTAAACTAGATGAATATTTACCAATAATTAAATAAAATTTATATTAGATATTATTGATGATTAATACTTTTTATCTTGTACAAAAAATAATTTTATTTGATTTACAAAAAATAATTTTATTTGATGATTATTTATTTATGCGATCCATAGTACAAAAAATAATTTTATTTGATTTATCTTGTAAAGGACTATAAAAAATTGATGATTAATACTTTTATCGTTTAACTGCAAATATTCAAGCTGTACGAATACTTTGGACAGGGAATAAATTAAATAAATAATGAATTAAATAAATATCCGTATATATTTTATGTTCTACTCCAAGAATTGGCTTGCATGCATAAATGGTTTTCTGAATTGAGAGGTTATTCCAGTTTTATTCTTCTCCCAAAATAAAGTCTCATGTTTTTTTAATTATTCCAAACTGGCAAGGTTTGACTCTTTTTCAATTGTATTCTATGATTGCTTGTTTGAGAGATGTTTGTAGTCACAAATAAAAAGCCATAAAGTTCATATTCTTGCCCTTTTTGAATTTAATTTCTATTTTTAGAATTATTTGAGACTCCTTTTTTTGTGTCTCGCTTCTTGTTTAATCTAGGATAATTTATCTAAATATTACTAAAATATAATGACTTTCCCAAAATAGTATCATATGTTTTTATTTCTGAATGTAGTATCATTAGTCATTGTCCACTGGTAATTGTTCAAGTAAATGTCTACCGTAAGTCCGTAACTAGACATTGTTTAAAATAAATGTTCAGCATTATTAGACATTGCTCCCATCAGTAGACATTATTCCAGTACTATTTAAGAAATACGTAGTACTCTCTCCGTCCGGAAATATTCTTCCCATTTTCGTTTTTGGTCCGTCTTGAAATATTCTTCCTATTTCCTTTTTTAGTATATTTTTTAAGGCTAAATATCAATAATATCTTTCTATTTTATCACAAATCTACTTTTTTTAGTACTTTTTTAATAATAAAAGGAGATTTAAAAGTTTATAGTATGTGCATTTTTGAAAATTTTGCATTTTTTTACTATTCTTTAATAAGCGTGCCAAGTCAACACGGGAAGAACATTTTCGGACGGAGAGAGTACTATAAAAGTATATATATACACACACACGTGGACTAGCCCGTACTTTACTGGGCTTTTTAATATTGCGTGTTCAATAAATTGCATGCATAATGAAAACAAGCTAAGATAGGACTCCTCAATAAATATTGTAGAATATGATTGGCACTAAACTTTATTTCCACACATGCAACAATTCTTTTATGTTCTGCTTCCATCCCAATATTAAATTTTTGGTCAATTTGATAAAAAAATTTGAAAAAAAAAGTTATTTAATAATAATGTGAATTTAATAAAATTAGATTAATTTTAAAACTTAGTTTTGATATATAACCTTTTAGAGCATTGATGACAACCTTTTTTTACCTTGACCGAAAAAATAAAATTTGTAGTTAAAAGTTATTTCAGGATAAATAATTGACCGAAAAAAATAAATTGAGAGTAAAATTTTGGACGGTGAGAGTATTTTTTTATACAATGGAGTAATGAATATTTATTATTTAATATGGTATTCATCCTTTTTCCCGATGATTCCAAATTAAAGTAAAAATGAAAATGGAGGCATGAAAAATATCCAAAATCCTACAAGAATACGTACTCCAGATTTGAGGCGTGACAAATGGACAACAAAGTTACTTTGGAAATTAGCCAATAATGTAACGCTGACTGGGTGCATATTTTTAGATTGAAAAAAACTTGTCCACAAATCTATTTCGATTCTATTTTAGGCTTTGAATATTATTCTTCACTTTGAAATAATATTTAGACTTTTTCGTTATGTTCCAAACTTGCACAATTATGTTTTCATACCCCCTCTGTCTTTGAAAAAAAATCTGACACTGACTTCACGAAAATTAATATAAAATGTTAAATATTAAAATAAATAGTGCAGTTTAAAATTTAATAGAACGAAAAAACGAATGATACAGTATATAATATCACTCCGGTTCATGTGACATTGCTCGGTAATGTCATAACATGACCCGAGTGCTTATGAATTACGATGATCCGTTTAAAAAATTGATAATTTTTACTCCCCTTAACCCCCTCCCCCCGGAGAACCTTCCTATATTACCCCAACCCAAACTCACCCCTACTCTCTTCAATTGCATTTTCCAAGTTTATTTGACTTTGGAGTCAAAATTTTAACTTGAAAATTAAACAAACTTGGAGAATACAATTGAAATGGGTGGAGTATGGGTTCGGGTCGGATCGAGTGGGGGGTTTGGCGGGATTGTAGGAGAGATAGAAATCGTCAATTTTATAGACTTTGGAGTCAATTTTTGTTTCCATTTAAAAAAAAATATTTATACATTTCTTTTGATAAAAAAAAATAAGAGTAAATTCTATAATTGGTCCTTTATAACAGGGGGGTTTCCCTATTTAGTTCTCTATTATCAAATATTATACCAGTGGTCCTTCTTTTATGGGTACCTTTCCACAAATAGTCCTTTTTTTGATCTTCTATCATGTTGGTGTTAATTTGAGGGCTAAAAGTGTAATTTCACAATGATAATATATCTTTTTTGTCATACACAATTCCAAAGGCTGTTCCGTTTGCATCGTTTGTGAATTACAGTCGCTTTTTACGACAACGATAGTCTCCAAATGTGATCTTTCGTCAGAATCCTAGCCCACAATCATAGTCATTATTTTTGTGTTATCCGCTTAACCAATATCAGAACACGTCACTAGACATAATGTTGATGTCAAATTATACTTTTAGCATTTAAATTAACACCAACATGGCAGAAGATAAAAAAAGGACCATTTGTGGAAAGGTACCCTTAAAAAAAGGTCTACGGGGTAATATTTGATAATAAAGGACTAAATATGGAAACTATCATGTTATAAAGGATCAATTATGGAATTTACTCAAAAAAATAATGTAGTGCGTAAGTTTTTGGATATGATAAAAAAGAACAACGCAAATCATACGTGGATCCATTGGATTTCTCGTGTTTATTTTGGGCCCGGTTTATTTTTCACCCGATCGACAAGAATGCGACGCTGGCCGCTGGGTATCAATAATTATTGTGGAATATAATTGGAAGGTAGGTAAACCATTTTTCCCACATGCAATAATTATTTTTTCGGTGATGTTAAAATTGTAGGGAGAATATTATTTTTGTACTCCATATAAAGATACAATTTGATGAAAAGTAATAAATAATTTCATTAAATAATGATGATCTAAATAGTATAAATAATTAGTAAAAAATATAATTTATAGTAACAATACAATAAGAAAAGTAACTAATAAAATTCTATTTCTCCTAGTATCATCTGTATCTATAAGCTGGTCAAATGTAACGAGGGTTGGAACACAAGTATGAACATAAGAGAGAATTTGGAATTGCAAAGGCCATCTACCACGGAGTTATTTTTGTCGTAGATCTGTCACTGAATAACCAACGTGATTAAAGTATTTTAAAAATTTAGAAATAGCTGGACGCAGATGACGAAAAAAATTTCGGTGAGAATGCCAACTAGTTCTTCTAAAGTTGAAACATGATGAGTAGTCATGGTGCCAGTTGTGACTTCTTCCCGCACGAAATGACAATTAGAACAAACATGTTTCATATTCTTCTGCAAAATTGGTTTTTTCGAATCATAAAAAGTGGATTCATTATCGTGGTAAATACAAGACTTTGAATGAGGTTACTATGAGATCAACAGTAATATAGCAAGGCCACAATAATACACTAAGGGACTGTTTGTTTCAGCCTCTTAATAGTTCAGATGTCTGAATGGTTCAGCACTTAATGGTCCAGACTGTTTGTTTCAGTCTCTTAATGGTTCAGATGTCTGGATGGCTCAAACATTTGCCTCTGAATGGTTAAGTATTATACAGAGTCTGAATGGTTAAGACCTCTTATCTGAATTGATCAGACATTTGCATCTGAATAGTTAAGCAATTTATTAGTTCTTAATGGTTCAGACCTTTTACTAGTTCGGCACTTAATGGTTCAGATCTCTTACTGGACTTATTTATTCAAAAGTTGCCAAACAGCCCGTAAGGTGGTGTTAGGAACAGAGATTTGAATTGAAATTCAAAAATTGAATTCTTTTTCACCAACTTTCAAATTGAATGAAGAAAAAAAATAAAGTAGATAAAGTAGTACATGAAAAAATGATTGATATTTGAGAAATGAACAAACTGCCAAAATCCAGGCCACGTAAATCTCCACTCAAATTAAAGTACATAATTTTTTTTGGATAAAAGTTACACAATTTGATTTCATGCAACTTAAGAGAAATGTTACTCCGTAAAAATAAAAAGAAGAGATTAAAATTTGTTTAGAAAAAAGAAAAATGTATCAACTATTTACGCACTTTATTCGAAAAAAGTATGCAATTATTTTTATGAATTAAAAAAATGAGATTTTTATTTCAAAACAAATAAACTTTCTCTAATCTGTATATTAGTATATACTCCATCCATTCTATATTAACTGTCCATTATGACTTTCTTGGTACATTGAGAAATGAATGAATATAGACATACTTTATGTCTATATTCATTCATTTCTTAATGTACCAAAAAAGTCATAATGGACACTTGATATGGAATGAAGGGAGTAGGTGATTTGGAGACTAGTAGCTACTATTTGGATGGTGAGAAATCAGAGAAAAAGAAATTGTGAGATGAGAAAATACAATTCCCAACACATTTTCCCTTGTTTAATTTGTTGACATAAGAAAATGAGGAGATGAGAGACGGAAAAGTTTTCTCACCTCACATCGCTATCTGGGAGAGTAAAAGAATAAAATTACAATTTTGCCCCTATTTTTACCATTCCACCATCTATTTAAAAAGGATAAAAATGTCTTTTTGTTTTATTATATTTTCTTTTATCACTAATTTCTCGTCATCCAAACAATTACTCCCTCCGTCCCATAAAACCTTTCTCCTTTCTTTTTTTATCCGTCCCACAAAACACTTCTCATTTCTATTAAAAAGTCACTTTTACCCCTTACTTTTTCATACCCTAACTATCACATCGTACCGTTTTACTAATAATCTATCCATCAAATCATACTTTTACCCATCACATCAAAGGACATTTTTGGAAATTTAATACCAAAATACACTCCCCTTAAATCCATCCTAAAAAGCAAAACTCTCATGTTTCACGGGACGGAGGGAGTATTATTTTACTTGCATTGTTTTCTTTTCTCACCAATTTTCTTTTTTTTTTCAATTTTAAGGGTAATGAAGGTGAAGGGTCATAAAAATAAGTGAAAGTGAAAGGGTAAGAGTTGAGATGACAAGGGGGAAAAAGTATGGAAATGCATTAAATAATGTGAAATTATTCCAAAGGGATGATGAAAGAAAAAAGAGCAAAGCAATGCAAGGTTCAGAGCACTCAGAAAAATGAAGCCCATCTTTCATGAGCTGTAGAATAGAGTGGAGCTTGGAAAAATAAACCTCTTCTGCCCTCCATAATGATGACGACGTCGTATAGTTGCTGGTGTCCATCATCCATCGTTTTCTTACTTTCTTTTCGGTGTCTCCAATAATAACTCTATGAAAAAACTATTATGTTCTAAGTTCTAACGGGTGGAAAGGATAGTTTAACTAGGAGGTTAATTCGAGTTCGAATCATGGCAGCGGTAAAAAAATAAGATGATTGTGCTAAATATTAGATTCCTTAACGTATCGGAGACAGATCTGTCTCTCTTTCAACTAGACTAAGATTATAATTCAATTTGGCACCTTCCATTCTACTATTTAGATCAATACTGACTAATTATCGTAAACTAGTACTACTCTAATGACCGGGCCGGGGTTATACCGAAGGGCCTAATTGAGCTAATACTCGTTCCCTATTCAGTAGGACCGAGATGTGAGGGCGCCCGAAATAGGCGTTCTGCTTTTTCCCATCGAAAGAACTACTTTATTGGGTGACGGAAGTTGTTCAGGTACTTGAGAGGTAAGTGTCATAAGGATAAGCTCGGTTTTAGTTTCTGGCAACGACGCTAAAGAATAATCATGCACTGCATGTCTGCATGATATTATTATTACACGTGCTAAGAGCAGAACTCACTTTCTATTAACCATAATGAGATTATAATTCTATTTACTTCTTCCCAAACATGTGTCATTGCTAAGATGCTCTACCACTAGCTTAGGGGTTCGGGTTCAACAATTTGACATCATTCACCTAGCTAATTCATTTTTAGTTTTATTTTACTTTTAAATTAAAATGAGTTCAAAATAAATTTTGAAAGGGAATAGATTTTTTTTTTACATATAATTGAGGCATATGCAGGGGGGTAGGAGGTGTCATTGATTAGGTGCAATTAATTTCATTTTCCATGATGATTCTTCCCATTAATACCCCAAATACAGAGAACAGTGAAAAAATTGGCTAAGCCAGCCGGAGTAAAGCCAAGCCAGGCTAGCTAGAACACCTATACCGGTCCATCATCTTCAAACAAAAAGATGAACTCCATTTTAGGATCTCTTGAGCTCAACTCAAACAATTACTTGAAAAAAAATAAATAGTAAATATTATAATTGGTCCTAGAAGATTTTAGTCACTTATTACCAAGTTTTACGCATATAGTATTTCTTTTTGATACCTTTCTACATATATTTCGTTTTTTTGACCTTCGATCGACTCTCATGTTAGTAGTGTTAAATTGTGTGCTAAAGATATAATTTCACATTGATCTTATATTCAATGTTGTATTCTAATATTGGCTTGACAAACAACACAACTATAATACTCCGTACATGATTATGGTTGTAGACTAAGATTCTGACCAGATACCACATATGTAGATTATGGTTATAGTAGACAACGATTCCAGTTGACAATCGACACATTAGTAGCCACCTCCCAATTCCAATTACTCCGTATAAGACATCATCAACATCAATGTTGTTGTTGTTGTTTGACGTTGATGTCCTTAGAGTACTGGTAATGGGTGTAACGCCTGGGGCGTTAATTACTCCTTTTAACGCCAAAGGGACAGCAAACACCGCCCCCTTGGGGCTTTATATGGGCTTCATTTCTTCTACTTCAAACCTTTAACGGGCTTCAAAGCCTCCCCCACCCTCTCTTTAAAAAAATACACAAACATTATTTTTTTACTCTATATTTTGTTGTTTAATGTAATATTTTTTTTGTTTAATTTTTTTTTAGTAATGTAATTTTTTTGTTTTTTCATTAAATTTAACATACTTTTTTTATTGACTATAATTTTTATTTAATGAATTATTTCAGTTTGCAATATGTTACTATAACTCGGATTTGAATGAAGATATTTTTAGTTGCTCGAGTAATTAGTAATTTCTTGCAGTGTTGTTTTTTTATGGATGTAATATTTTTTTTAATGAATGTAACTTATTTTATGAATGTATTCTTTTATGAATGTAATATTTTTTTAATGAATGTAATTTTTTTAATGCACTAGTCTCCTTTTGATTAATTTAAATGATAAATTAATTAAAATTTAATAATTTAAATTTAGAAGATGTATATTTAAAAATGTAAAAAATGAAGGTTTGAAGCCCCTGTTTGAAGCTCCGGGGCTCCAAACCCATTTCCACTGAATCTGTAAGGTAAGTTAAAGCTGATGTACCAGAGAGAGAAATTTTGAAGCCCCGGGGAGGAACTTTAGAGCCACTTGATTGGATAAGGGGTTGGTGCAATGGTCAACAGCGGTATGTAGGGGAAGAAATCTATCCACAGTCCACTCTTCCACTCCCCTTGGAGGCACCCATTATTGTACCGTTGTACTGTGTACTCCATCCCTTCCAAAAACACACCAAATAAATACTCTCTCCGTCCTTAAATATTTGCCACATTTGTATTTTCGAAGCAAAATATCAAGTTTTTTCAATTCATTTTATTTACATATTGGTATAAAAATAAAAAATAAAATATGCATATCAAAAAACTACATGAAAAGTTCTTCGAAATAAGAGGTGTCAAGAATATTTTATTTTATCAAATAACCAATGAAAACGTAGAAATAAACAAAAGTTCCCGCGACTGCCGAAAAAGCAAATGTTGCAAATAATTTGGGACGGAGGGAGTACATAAATAAATAAATACCGAGTAGATAATTAAAAAAACAATAAAGGTCACTGTATCCCATACTTATCCATGGCTTGGAATTTTATATCCCATTCGTTTGTCCTCAAGCAAAATTTGGGAAAATGAAAAAAAAAAGAAAAAGAATGGACCCATGAGAACCTTTATGTTTGGTATAATTGTCTCCTAGCGCAATTACTAAGAATCAAACTCGGATTTTACCCTCTTAGCATCTCTTGTCTTGCCAATTGCGCAACGCCCACTGACTCATGCAAAAATTCAAATTATATTAACAAAGAACATACTTTTATTTTCTACCATTAAACCCGACCAAAAAAAGGCTAGAATTAAAAACACCAGAATTAGAAAATGTAAAAACTTCTAATACACGAGTAGATTTTTAAAATGTGATTTCATAGATATGTTAAAAATTAATAAGATAAAAATAATTTTTTAATGCTATTTAGGTAAATTTCTCTTATATAAAAGTTTTTGTAGTTATTATTTCTTTCTTTTGGAGTATATCTAGTCAATTGTGAAATATTACTCCGTATTACCCAACAAAGAGATATTCTCTTTCTCTTAAAATGATCTTCCTGATCATTATTGATATCGTCAAATGTGAATCATATTCTTTACCTATTTTTATTAGTTATTTGATAAAATAATATAATCAGATCATTTCTTGATTTGTAGAATTTTTAATGTAGTTTTAAAATATATAACTTTTATTTTTCTTAAATTTTATACGTATATCAAATAAATTGAATTAAAAATAATTTCAATCAGAACTCTTAAATCAAACTGAGATGATCATATTAAGATGTTAAGATGGGAAGAGTAGTTATTATCTTCCTCCTAACTCACCATTATGATAAGTTAGCTTTATTTCAGCCATAGGACTCTATATAAGACAAGCTTTCCAACTTCCCCTCCTCACTTTAGCTCTCAATTACTTTATTCATAACCATGGCTTCCATTGACAATCCCGCCGCCGCCGCCTTCGTCGTGCTCCTCTTCTTCTCTCTCACCTTGGTGGCACAACCGTCCGCCGGCGCTCTGGTCAAGGACCGGCCGCTTGTGCTCAAGTATCACAACGGCACCGTTTTGAAGGGCCCAATCACCGTCAATCTCGTCTGGTACGGAAAATTCACCCCCGTCCAACGCTCTATAATACTCGATTTCATTCAATCACTCGGCTCGATCCACGCCCCGTCTCCCTCCGTCGGCTCGTGGTGGAAGACGACGGCGAAGTACGACGGCGGCGTCTCTGGATCCACCGCCATCTCCGTCGGGAAACAGATTATCGACGAGAATTGCTCGCTTGGTAAGAGCCTTAGGGATTACCAGATTAGGTATTTGGCCTCCAAGGCCGGGCCGGGCGTCCGGGTCGGGTCGGTCAACGTTGTGTTGACCGGGAAGGATGTATCCGTGAACGGGTTCTGTATGAGCCGGTGCGGGACCCACGGGTCGACAGCGGGTAAGGACCGGGTCGCCTACGCCTGGGTGGGTAACTCGGAGACTCAGTGTCCGGGTCAGTGCGCCTGGCCGTTCCACCAGCCGATCTACGGCCCGCAGACGCCGCCGCTGGTGCCGCCGAACGGAGACGTCGCCGTCGACGGGATGATCATCAACCTCGCCACCGTCCTGGCCGGAGCAGTGACCAACCCGTTCAACAATGGGTATTTCCAGGGGCCGGCGACGGCGCCGACGGAGGCGGTGTCCGCCTGCACGGGGATGTTCGGGTCCGGGTCGTACCCGGGATACCCGGGTCAATTGTTGGTGGACAAGACCACCGGAGCGAGCTACAATGCGTACGGAGTGAATGGCCGGAAGTTCATGCTGCCGGCAATGTGGGACCCGCAGGTGTCGGCATGCTTGACGCTCGTGTGATATGGACAAAGGAGATATGTTAGGTGGGGCCCATCGAATGGGGTACGGTCCCGTGCTTGCGTCTCCACGAATGTAAGATTGTACTCGTAAATTGTAAGCACGCAATGTAATTTTTTTTTTTATTTTGGTCGGTTTCGATGAATGCCTGTAAAAAATTTCTCTTGCAATTGAAATACGAAAAAAAAATTAAAAAAAAGGAAAAAAATGAAAATCCATTGTCCATATAATAGAAACAATTAAATTTAAAGTAATTATTTAAAATGGTTTTTTGTAATAAGGCATTTCTCTAATTCAGTTTTTAGTAAGTTATAATTATTTATATAGTTCTTTATAATTGAGATTTATTTTTTAGAGAGTTTTTCGTAAATAATATCACTCAAATGATGATTAATTAAAGAATATTTTGATATTTTTATAATCTAAATTTAAAATATATTCTCAAAATAATCATATCAATACAATTAATTGTAAAATAAAATAATATTTTGGCTTACATAATCCATGAATTATTAAAAATTTATAAAAATATTTTAAATTTGAATCAAATACACATATTTCACTAAAAAACTCATTTTGGAAAAGCACTTCATCATCATTTTTAGAACTTAATCTAAATTTAACTTCTTAAAAATATAAAATATCTTCTAATTAATCATTATTTGAGTGATATTATTTACAAATGACTATCTAAAAATAAATTTCAAATATAACGGATCACGTAGGTAAATATGTAATTAAAACTTATTAAGAATTGATTTGGAAAAAATATCTTATTAGAGATGACTATTTTAGAAATGTACTCTTAAATTTATGAATAAATGAATTGTTGTTGTAGCCAGATATAATTAAAGGTTAATATAAATATGGAAACTAATATGACTAATTACGTTTGGAGTATCCATGGCACTACACAAAACAAACTTGGATGCTTCTGCAATCTGCAAATAGATGATGTCAAAACATAATTTAAGTATAAATCACACATTAATTTCTAAAATGGGACTCATCCTTTTAATTAATGAGTTGAAGTTTAATGAATTTAAATTCAAACCGAGGTTAGTCTATTACCCCATCATAAGAAATTTTGAGGATGTAGGTTTGGAATTCATTTCTATGTTGGGTTTCTACTAAATTTCTACACTTCACCCACAAATAAAAGAATATGACACATGTTTGTTTTCTCATATTGGTTCCTACCAATTTTCTACACTTCACCCACAAAGAATTTGACACATGGTGAGTTTCCCAATTAATTTTGTTTGTTTGGCAATTATTTTTTAAGGAAAAAATGGATGTATTAATCATTATGAATAATGTCGAGTACACAGTTTAGAGATGAATACTACTTCCCGACATTGAGAGCAGTGGCGGATCCATAATTTTTGTTTACCGGGGGCGTATTCAGGGGGTCAAACAACCCTACCGGCCCGCACCATTGTTTTGGGGGAGGGGGAGGGGGGATTTTAAATATTTTATTTTTTTAAGTATAGAACTTTTGTTTTTATGGGAGGTATTAAGGTATTTTAATTCTAATACTTTAATTTGTACTATATATCATCTTGTCATGTTTATTGCTTTTATGTTGATTGTTATATAAAAACTAGTTTTTATAATTTAGTTTGTTAGAGTTAAGGACCCATCTTTGTCTTGTATACATAGTTTTAAAAACCGGACCGGACCGGCCGGTTCGGACCGGGAACCGGTGTACCGGACACCAAACCGGTCCGGTCCGGGCAACAAGACCGTATCTGCATTGAACCGCTGAAAACCGGATGGAACCGGATAAAACCGGCCGGTTTTACCGCCGGAACCGGGTTTCAAATTCTTTTGAGAAGGTTTTCAAAAACACAATGGCTTGTGTGTACTCTATGCTATTTTCCTTTAATATTCTTTAATAAAAAATATTCTCTATCAAAACTTTTAAAATATACTATATAATTTTTTAACTAAAAATCAAATCACTTTTTATTTTTTAATTTTTTAAATAAGTAAATTTTATTTTTTATTTAATGACACAACTCAAGTAAATTAAATTAAATTATAAATCTAGTCAAACATCAATTCTTTATTTATAAATAGGGGAACTATATTATTTTATTTACTCATATACTCTGTATTAGTTTTTTTAAAGTCAATGAAAAGTGTGTGTATGTCTCTCTCTCTCTCTATATATATAATATATGTATATATATGAGATTGACTCCAGTGAGATGACACCTTACGGTGAGATGACATGCNACACAATGGCTTGTGTGTACTCTATGCTATTTTCCTTTAATATTCTTTAATAAAAAATATTCTCTATCAAAACTTTTAAAATATACTATATAATTTTTTAACTAAAAATCAAATCACTTTTTATTTTTTAATTTTTTAAATAAGTAAATTTTATTTTTTATTTAATGACACAACTCAAGTAAATTAAATTAAATTATAAATCTAGTCAAACATCAATTCTTTATTTATAAATAGGGGAACTATATTATTTTATTTACTCATATACTCTGTATTAGTTTTTTTAAAGTCAATGAAAAGTGTGTGTATGTCTCTCTCTCTCTCTATATATATAATATATGTATATATATGAGATTGACTCCAGTGAGATGACACCTTACGGTGAGATGACATGCTTCGGTCAGATGACACAAAGCTCACCACTGGTCATTGCAAAGCTCACCAAAGACAACTACAAAGCTCATCAAAGTGTAAGGAAAAGCTCACCACATTTTTTCAACACTTTGAATTTTTTTCCAAAAAAAAAATCAAAGGAAGGGTGCTGACAAGACTTTGACTGTTGACCGCCAGCATTGACCGCCGCCGTCGCCGATATCCGGCAGCCGCCGCCGGTCGCCGTCGCCGATCTCCGGCAGCCGCCGCCGGTCGCCGCCGCCGATCTCCGGCAGCCGCCGCCGGTCGCCGGTCGCCGCGGCCGGACTCCGGCCGCCGCTGCTGCTCCGCCGCCGTTGACCGGTGGTTGACCGGAGTTGTTATTTTATTTTTAATTAATTTTTTAATTTTAAAATTAAAAAAAAAGTGTGTTTTGGGGTTCAAAGTGGTGAGCTTTGCTTTGTGCATTGGTGAGCTTTGCAGTGTAGTGTGGTGAGCTTTGCGTCATCTGACCGAAGCATGTCATTTCACCGTAAGATGTCATCTCACTGGAGTCAATCCCTATATATATATATATATATATATTAAAAATGTTTGAACCACTGGTTCAACCACTTGAACCACTGGTTCGACCAGTAAACCACTGAACCAGTGCCTTGACCGGTTCGGTTCTGAAAACTATGCTTGTATAGGATCATTGAATTCTTGGGAGTAATAAACATAACTAAAATTTAAATAAAAAGATATTTATAATTAGGCAGATAACGCAACTATTAACGAACGCTAAAGAAAGTTTTAAAATTAGAGAATATGAAAAGTTTGAATTATAACAAATTTAATTAAGGAAGAGATTTTTTTACACACTTATAATCTTCAAAGATTGGTTGGGTTTGACATTTTTATCAAAGTAGAGGGGCTGGGGCAATGGTGAATCTTGGAGATTTTATTGGGGGCACATCCTATACCATTAAAATAAAAAAAAAACAAAATTACAAAACAAAATTAAGTTGCAAGGCCAGTTTCAATGGGGGCAGTTGCCCCCCTTAACACACTAGTAGATCTGCCAGTGATTGAGAGGTGAACGCGTTGCTTGAGCTATAGAGCGTAGGTAATCGAATTAACTAAACGATGAGTAAAAATAAAACAAAGTTTTCTTCCCAATAAAAAGAGCAACGATTTACAATTAATAAGAATATAGGAAATACGAGAGATATCATTCACGTATGGCTGTTGGAGAGCTTTAATAACTTTAAGGCAGTCGAATTAGATTGTGACCTTGGACCAAAACAAAAGAAAGTTCTCTTCTCAATTATGATCTTTCATCTTCTTGAGAGTATAGACTAAACTATCGACTCATCCAATGTTGACTTTATACTCCATCCGTTCTCAAAAATACTTCATCTTTCATTTTTTCCACTTCCAACAAAATATTTCTACTTTCTATTAAAAAACCACTTTTACTCTTACTTTTTTATACTTTACCCATCACATCATACTTTTTCTCTAATAATCAATCCATCACATCTTACTTTTACTCATCACATCAGGTGTAAAATTGAAAGTCAACTATAATTTTACATTTCCTTATTTTGATTCCAAGTCAAAATAGGAAGTTTTTTTTACAGATGGAGGAAGTATTTATCAGGCACATTCACTTGGTCTTGAAGAACTCTGCATCTCATACTCCAGACACTCCAAAGAGTTATGGTGTTGAAAAAGATTGAAGAATCGAATAAAAGTCTGCATCTCGGACTCCAAATCATTGATTTTGGCCGGCTCTATATTTACTCAGAAAGTGTTTATATCTTTATTCGTATTTATTTTTTGAATCAAAATTATTCGTTCATTTTACAACCCTAAGCGTGAGAGAGAGAGGGCAAACGAAGTGGCAGAGAGGCATCGTCGACACTTAAAAAACAAAAAAGTTAAAAATTTTAATTCGAGATAGAGTGAGTATATGTTATCTTTTTTAATTTTATTTATTTTACTTTTACTTTAAATAAAAAGGTGTATTTTATTTCATTTTCATTTTCTTTTGTAACGTTTTATAAAAAAATATATTCTTTTAAAAAATAAACAAATGAATTTTTTAATTTTGAGATAGAGAGTGTATATTTTTTATTTATTTATTTGTACTCCGTATAATAAATGGAAAAAGAAAAGTAAAAGAGCGGAACTTGAAGATAGAGGAAAAGAAAATTGTATAAATATCATTTTAACTCTAAAAATAGGTAAGAAGATGTGTCTATGCACTATTTAAAAACAACGAGGATTTTAGAGATAATTTTGAAAATAGAAGTTTTTGCGCCCACCTATAATGCCCATTCATTTTCTAAGGAGTAAGTTTTCAAAATGATTATTTGTAATAAGATATTTTTCTAATTTAGTCTTTGATAAGTATATATTACTTGCATGGTTCTTTATAATTGAGATTTATTCCTTAAATAGTTATTTAAAGAGTATTTTGGCATTTTTATCATCAAAATTTAAAATATATTTCTAAAATAGTCATTTCTATACAATTAAATGTAAAATTAAAATAATACATTAGCTATACATAATCCATTAATTATAAAAAATCTATAAAAGATCTTTTAAAATTTGAACCAAATACTCATCTTTAATTCGTAAACTAATTTGAAAAAGTACTTCATTAAAAATGATCATTTTAAGAACATATTTTAAATTTAGTTGATAAAAAATATCAAAATACCTTACAATATGAAATAAACCTCAATTACAGAGGATGATATATGTAATTAAAACTTATTGAGAACTGGTTTCGAAAAATACCTTATTAAAGAGGACTATTTTAAAAATTTAGGGGGTGTATTCAATCCAGATTTTCTAAGATTCTGATAGATTGTTTAAAATCTATAGATTCTGTAAAATCAATGGATTATTTTAAGTCTGCGCAGAGTTAGTGAGATTTTATTGCATTTATGAACAGGATTTGAAAGGATTCTAGTATATTATTTATAATCCATGAATAATTTTAACATAAATTTGATTTAATTTAAAAATCTATACATTACCCTAATATTAATTATACTTATGAAATTGATCAAAAGCTTAAAAGTAATAATAAAATAAAATAAAAATAATTTTTTTAAACATTATTATTATAAATTTATTAACTTAAAATAATTTATTAATTATTTTCATAAGCAATAATTTTTTTTGAAACTCAAAGCATTATAGTTTCTAAACAATTTTTCAAGACGGGAGAAATTTTATCAATAAAAAATTAAAGACAACACAAAAGATAAAAGACATTACTCAAAATTTGAAGAAAATTTAAAATAACACACATAAAGTCACATAACACATTTAAAATAAAGTCACAT
>OOIL02000002.1:2951409-2966558 GCA_900332095.2 Cuscuta campestris
TAGATATTACAGCAGATGTTCTTGAGCATAATTGAATTACACCATTGATTAAAAAAGAAACAGAGCAGTGGCGAGACAATTAGGGCACTCTAGAACATACCCAAGAATAAATAATATGATAGAGATGAGTGTTAAAGAAACATACCTTAAAGATCTCAACTGGAAGCAAGGGACGATGAAGAAGATGAAGAAGACGGGAGAGGATACGGACGGTCAGCGAAGGACGGAAGGAGGATGAAAGGAGTTTTTATAATCTTGTACTTTTGGGTGAGATTTCAGAATGAATTTATATTTATACCCAATGCTAAACAATCCATCAAAATCCACCTTCTTAAAATTTTTTAAAAGTTTATCAAATTTTTGAATACCATCATATTTAGAAGGATTTTTTAAAATCTCAATTGAATACATCCAGATTTTAAATGACTTTTTTAAATCTGAATTGAATACCTACAGACTTTCAGAATCCAAAAAAATCCTTCAGAATCCTGATTGAATACACCGCCCTTACTCTTTAATTTATTTGGTTAAATTGTACGGAGTATAATATATTGACTATAAATGATGGAAAAAGTATATATACTAATAATATAAATTAAATAAAATATGTTGATTTCAAGATATATTGTTGATATATCAAATTTTTCTAACATTTAATTATTTAAAATTATTTTTAATTTATGATTAAGGCATTGTACCGTTTGACTTTTATTTTTCTAGCAACGTGGGAGTAATATCGAATATGCCGATGCGAAGTAACATCAAAAGACCCCCACCTAACCTTCTTCCATCAATCCCTAATATTTCGCCAATTCCTTTTAAAATCTCCAAACAGTACACAGAAATATCCCATGATTTCCACAAGGGCATTTCCTCTGGCTCTGACCTCCGATTGTGGAATTCCCCGTTCATCCACATCCAGGTACTTCATTTCAAAACGCATCAATCTTCACTTGTTTGCTGGATTTGACTTCCGCGGATTTTCATATATGTGTGTTGAAATTGAATATGAGTGAGAAATGTTTGTGGAATTTTCTCCTGAATCCGTGCTCGCCGGAGCTATGATCGTCTTCGCCGGATTTCGTTCTCAGTCTGTCCGGATCCGTCTTGCCGGAAGCAATATTATTGAACACAGTTTGTGCCTTAATTACATCTACTCTGGTTATACGTATATGTGTTTTACTGGTTTGGTGATTTATATTGCTTCCAGTAAATAGCTGGTGGTGGTGTACTGTTGCTTCCACTGCCCGCTAGCCTCATAATATCACAGTTTACATACCTATGATCTACCATACCGACTTTCTACAATATGTTCTTAAACATTAAGTAATTCTTGCTCCAGTTATCCATATATGGAAAACAAAATGATCTTCCCATTCTTCAGTAAAAAGTTCTGATTCAGAAATACAATTACACAAATGCTACCCTAGAGCATTATTTTTAAGTTCAATGAGTAGGGTAATTCATACTTTGCACCCCTAGAAAGAGAATAATTATCACTTTGTACACTTAGGCCCTGTTTTTTGGGTTGGAATTTTATAGTTAGATGTTGGAATAAACTAGACGGAGTTAGAAGAAACTGGAAGGAGCTGGAAAAAACTGGAAGGATTTGCAAAATGTTAGAAGAATTAAAGTGTTAAAAAGTCACTCAATTAAATGATCACCCAAATAAATATGTTAGAAAACTCTAATTCTGAATAAAAAATATTCATCCTTGTCCGTGTTTGAGTTGGTATATTTTAAATTTGGATATAAAATGTCATTCTATATTCATCACATATAAATACCTTTCTCAAGTCGTTGCTGGAAGAAATTGGAAAGAGCTAGAACGAAACGGGAACGAGTTGGAAAAAAGTTGGAAGTTAATTTTTCCAATCCAAAAGAATAGGGTCTTAGAAAGTAGAAATCATCAAATGCACCATACAAATACTATAACAATCCAAATTGCACCCTCAAACTTATGAAGGGATGTTTGGCAAAAATGTGAGAAGTTAGAAATAGCATATTGAAAAGGCCATCTAACGAAAACGTTTAGCTTTAGCCTTTTCAAAGTTAATCTAAATGATTAAAAATTTATCCAAAACGCTAAAACTAATAAAAAATGCAGTTCCCGAACAAGGCCTAAAACAATCTAATGTGTGCCTCAAAAAGTTTAAAACGCTAAGTGCACCCTCAACAACTTTTTGTTCCAACTATTTTTTTGAAACTATAAAAGCCACCTTCAATTCGATGCGAATTTTCGCTGAGCATTTCTTTTCACTCCAAAACTTCAAACAAAGTCAATTGTGTATTGTGACCACAACATAAGAGTTGAGCGTGACTGGAGCTTTTCACGTAGCAAAAAGATTCTAGCATAGGGTTTGGAGAGAAAAGGGAGTGGTTAGAAAAATAATATTTGGCTTGAATTATTTTTAAACTTTTTGCATGAAAGCAGATAAAAGGTGAGGGTGCAAAATGATAATAATTCCCTGTTTAAGGATGTTAATTGTGAATTGCTCCGATAGGTATTTGCTTCGTTCTTCAATATATACATTTTTGTGTATATGAATAGATATATGTGTAATTGGAGATTCCCTACCTATTTAGAGCTTTGTTTTAAAAGATAAATCTTATAATAGCACAAACATTCACTAGCATTCCTTCACAACTACACAAGAACTTCAATACTTTTTGTGATTCCACTGCTTAAATTTTCTGTGTTTACCACTGCATCCAACTTCTTGTGATACAGCGTCAAGCCATTCAACTTCAAGTCATTATGAACTTCATCATAAAATTTTCTTTCACTTCTAAACACGCCACTACCACACAAATGTACTTTCTTAAAAATCCTGCCAAGTCAATACGGGAAGTTAATTATAGGAGGGAGGGTGTATAATTTTTAATACGTCTCTCACAAATTGCTCAAGCTGGTGATAACACTCAAAGCATGATTTGCATAGCTATTTTATTGTTACAAACTACAAAGTGCATTTTAAGCAATTACCTTCACTAATTTATTTTAATTTAAGATTCTGTGTCTTATATAAGTTTGATACTCCCTCCGTTCTCAAAAACACTTCCTCTTTCATTTTTTTCACTTCCAACAAAACACTTCCACTTTCTATTAAAAAACCACTTTTACCCTTATTTTTTCATACCATACCTATCACATCATACTTTTTCTCTAATAATCTATCCATAACTATAATTTAACACTTCCTTATTTTGGCTTCAAGTCAAAATAGGAAGCCTTTTTGCAAACGGAGGGAGTAGAACTATTCATAATTGTTCTTGTTTAGTAGGGCCAGTGATTCTCAGCAGCTAGTTTTTCATGCATTATAATAATGTTTTGTTTATTTATTTATTTTATTATTTAATTATTTATTTCCGTCCCTGAAAAAAATTCATGTTTTCCTTCTTTGGATCTCCCAAAATAATTGTCCCATTCCATTTAAGGAATGCTTTTAGCGGTTCACATTGTTTCTCTCCCTCCTTTGCATAAACCTCCACCATACAATTTTACTTTTTCTTAAACTCTCAAACTAAAACATTTTTAGGGATGGAGGGAGTGTTTATTTATTTACTTATTCATTCATTCATTATTCTGATATCTGGCTGTTCTTACCTGCTGTATAGAGCATCAAAGAACTTGAACTTATTGAAAGGTGGAATTCAGCATCCAACCAAGGGGGTTTCTTTTAGGTCTCTCATTCCGTTGAACCGCAAAGAATCCTTCTGTACTGAATGGGATGGTAGAACTAGACATGCTTTGCTATCAGGTCACGGCGATTCTTCTCCATCTCATCTCAATGGATCAATAGTTAGTGATCTGGCCACTGGAACCGAGATACAACCAAATTTTGGAACACTTGTGCCAGATTTCGTCCCTACACCAAGTGGCTTTCCAGCTCATGTTGATGAATATGATTTGGACCGTCCCACAGAAGGGTTTTCATCAATCCCTGATGCCATTGAAGACATTCGTCAGGGGAAGGTTGGCTTCTAAGACTTGAAGTGTGTTGGGATGAATTACGTACTAACAATAAGCGCTCTTTAATTTTTATAGGAAAAAAAGTATTACTTTCAAAAGAAGTATTAGGCAGGGAAGTGAGATACTGCTTTTAATTTTTGAAGTAACTCTTTTATGCTTATTTAAAGATCACCAAATTGGAGATCTTTGAAGAAAGGCATTTTAAGTGATTTAATTAGAAAGCACTTATAACATAAGTCATCACCAAAATGCTTTATCATATGGTATAATTACTTTTAACATACATGATTTCTTTGGAAACAACCCCTCTACATTTTAAACATAGGGTCTTGTACATCGAACCCCACTTACCCCGCAATCGGCGGGAGCCTTTGAGCCATTGGGGTAATTTTCTTTTATTGTTGCTTTCTCATTTAAGAACGTAGTGGGCTTTTTTAAAACAATGCCAGCATACTGTTTTCTTAAATAAACATTGGAATTGTTTTAATTAATGGTAATGGAACTAACACTTTTCTGTTTTCTTGCCAAACTCTTCTTTTTAAAGAAGTACTCTCCCTCCAAAAACACCCATTCCTTGAAAATACATCATTTCAAATGCACTCTCAATCTTTTGCTTTCTTAAATAAGGAATTACAGTTGCTTTTTGTTTTCCTTCAAATCACTTCTTTTTTAGGTAAACGATTTTTCTTTGTGCAAAGAGCATTTATTCATTGAAACCAATTCATTTCTAATGGACTCATAATCTTTTCTTCACTTTTTTTTGTTCCTTTGCATAATGGATTTATCGATTGTACAGATGGTACTTGTTGTGGATGATGAGAGCAGAGAAAATGAAGGAGATCTTATAATTGCTGCATCTAAAGTTACACCAGAAGTAATGGCCTTTATTGTAAGACATGGGACTGGAATTGTGTGTGTGAGTATGGTGGAGGAAGATTTGGAGAGGTTACAGATTCCCTTGATGGTAAATCACAAGGATAATGAGGAGAAACTTCGTACTGCATTCACGGTTTCAGTGGTATGTACGATGTCATTCTCACTTTTGATGTTAGCGCTGCTCTAAAAACGCTATGTGCGAAGCCGGTGACAGAATAGGGTTGGGTGCTAGGCAGGGTATGGGGCCCAGACCACCCACGTTCAATCCAATTTTTTTTTTTGAGTTCTTAATGACTAGGGGCCCAAAGATGGCATTGTGTGTGTGTGTGTGTGTGTGTGTGTGAGTTCTTAATGACTTAGGGACCATATTGGAGTTTTTTAAAGCATAGATAATATTATTGATCTCATCTTCCTTTCCCCGCCATTTTCCTATCGAATTCTATATTACAGCTGAGTAAGTCTACTTCTATAAAAATGCAATTATTACGGTATAGTTTTTTTTAGGATGCAAAACATGGAACAACTACCGGAGTGTCAGCTCATGATAGAGCAACAACAATATTGGCTCTTGCATCAAAAGGTTCTGTGCCTCAGGATTTCAACAGACCTGGTCATATATTTCCCCTGAAGTACCAAAAAGGTGGGGTCCTAAAAAGAGCTGGGCATACAGAAGCTGCTGTTGATCTTGCAATGCTAGCTGGGTTAGAACCGGTTGGCGTTCTGTGCGAGGTTGTGGATGATGATGGTTCTATGGCTAGGTTACCTAAGCTTCAACAATTTGCACAGACTAATGGAATAAAAATTATATCTATTGCCGATTTAATCAGGTTGGTCAAGTATATATTTTTTATGATCCTTATATGATATAACTGTGTTATAGCGTATGCCAAATTGCAATTCCATTGGTGAGTTAAATCATGTATGTTTCATGCTATTTCTAACAATGTCGCTAGTGTATCAAAGTAGTACTCTTATGGCACGTTTGGTACACGGAGAGTAATATATGCGAAATAGAGTTTGATTTCCATGAGAAAGGATAAAATGGGAGTCATCATTCCACTGTGGGTAATGATGAAATTACCCAAATATGGAGTATTCTGTTGTTTGGTGTGCTTTTCACTAAAGATAGAGGAATGAATACTAATGAGGACTAGGCTTGTGTTTTTTAAAGGTCTTGCAGCTAAAAGGTATTCCGAGGTGAAATTTTCCTGTCATACCACATTTCATTTTCTCTGACTTTTGGAATTATGGGCAAAGGGAAAGTTGTTCCTGTGTACCTAACAGGCCACTATAATATAGTTTGAGTCACGCCAATAAAGCCCTTACTGATATTTCTCTATATGTGTAGATATAGGAGAAAAAGGGACAAATTAGTGGAACATTCTTCTGCTGCAAAGATACCAACCATGTGGGGCCCATTCACTGCCCACTGTTACAAATCAATCATAGATGGGATTGAACACATTGCAATGGTCAAGGTGAGTTCTTTTGGTTTCTCTGCTTGTGAAATTACTCCAGATCAGTTTGTGTTTACCATAATTCAGCCTAAAAAGTAATTACTGTTGTACGGAGTATTTTGTTTCATTATTAGCCAATTCAGCCGACACAATCAAATAAAATAAGTGTTTGGTGAAACCCTATCTGATAAGGGAAAACCAAATGCAAAAAACTACAGAGGGCAGCAAACGTTTTGGCCACAAAAGCCGCGTTCTATGAACATGATTATGGGGCAAACCAAACATGCTATAATTTGATTGGATATATCAAAAGTGAAAAACTAACTTGTAACTATGCCTGGGAATAGGGTGAGATCGGGAGCGGGCAAGATATTCTTGTTCGGGTGCACTCGGAGTGCCTCACTGGGGACATATTTGGTTCAGCTAGATGCGATTGTGGGAACCAGTTGGCACTTGCAATGCAACAGATTGAGGCAGCTGGAAGGGGGGTTTTGGTTTACCTCCGTGGTCACGAAGGAAGAGGAATCGGGCTGGGCCACAAACTTCGGGCCTACAATTTGCAGGATGCAGGGCGTGACACGGTTGAAGCAAACGAAGAACTTGGTTTACCGGTTGATTCAAGGGAATATGGAATTGGTGCCCAGGTAATTGCTGCCTTTGCTTTCCATAACCTGTGCTCTTCTCTGTGTCATGTTATCTCTTTCCCGATATCTATTTTTTAAATATCTAATCATACTTAATTTCCAAGTCTTTCTGTAATAGGAAAATTTTGAAAGGAGTTTGATACCTTGATCTAACATTGAAGTAAGGGCATGTTTGGCAATAGATTCAACATTTAGCTTTATCGTTTTGAAAAGACCATCTAACGGCAACATTGAGCTTTAGGGTTTTAAAAGTTAATCGTCACCGTAAAAAAATTATCTCCGAATTTTTTTTCCTTTCAAGTATCATGTTCATTTTCCTCCACACTTTCTTTCCCTGGTGTGTTCTGTCACTTCTGTGTTTCAAATGGATGCTAAGGGTGTGTTTGGATTACAGAAGATGCTATTGGAATTTGGAAGTAATTGTGTTGTGTTTGGCTCTGTGTTGAATAATGCAAAGGGAAAATCAGATATGATTTATGAAGTTTTTACTTTTATTCACACTATGTTTGGGTTAAGGAATTTGAAAGGGAAAAGAAAATGAAAGGAAAAATATTTTTTCATGTTTGGTTAATAAAATGAGAAGGCAAAATTACTGAGGTAAAATCAAATTCCTCCCATTTTGGTGAGGGAAATGAGAGAAAACAATTTTCTTTTCTTTTCCTTCCAAATTTGAAATTCCTTGAACCAAACATCCTGTTAGGTTTCTTAGTTTTCATATAATACAACTATGGCCTTATATCCCAAGTAACTTGGGGTTGGCTACATGAACCGGGAGGAGAATCAGGCTCGATCATTACATAAATAAATGAGATGGTTTGAAAAAATACATAATTAAATTTATTTTTCCTCTAAATTTCTTCCAATTTTCTATTCTCTGGCAAGGGTATTTTGACATTGGGAAAAATGGCCTTAAAATGAAGCGGACACCTAGGGGTTTCGTTGGTAAAATTGATTATTCCTACCCCTGCACCCTCTTAGATTGTTGATTTGGGGCTGCCAAATCGACGATCTAGGGGAATAGAAACCATCAATTTTACCAACAGAGCACTGTAAGTGCTGGGGTCATTTAAAGGTCAAAACAGCCTGGGTAAAAAAAAACTGTTATGTTTATTTACTATATTTCTCTTCATTTGCCTCCCCTAGTATACCCCGGGTCCCAAACGGATCCTAATGAGTTAGACTGAAATAGTGACCCTGTGTATGCAGATACTAAGGGATCTCGGAGTAAGGACGATGAAGCTGATGACAAATAACCCTGCAAAATATGTTGGGTTGAAGGGGTATGGTTTGGCAGTTGTGGGAAGGGTACCCCTACTCAGTCCCGTCACAATACACAACAAAAGATACCTGGAAACAAAGCGCGCCAAAATGGGACACATCTATGGTTTGAACTTCGAAGAAGAGCCCGTGACGAACCCGACCATCACAGAAGGCAAAGCAGCGTCGTAGGGGGGGGGGGTACCCTACGGTGTGTTGGTTGGGACCCACTAAACTGATTATTTCTTATTGTTGCTCAATCTTTCGACGCGACGATCCATGCAGAATGCACGAAGAATCGGCAAACCTGTTTGGCTCATAGCCGAAAGACATCAACATAACTGCCTTTTTTACACCCCTGAGTAGGTGTGGGCACACTTTATAAGCACTCCGTATGACTTTCATGTAAAACCAAATGGTTACCATTAAGAATAATTGGTCAGTTATTTTTAAGCGAATGTTCACCTCAATTTATTTTTTTACTTATTACTTATTCTTATTATCAGATCAGAACAACAATAGTTTTAAATATAACTACATTTAGATCAGAATCATTCAGATCAGGTGAAGAGAAAATGACCTAAATAAGAGAAGCATATGTAAAAAAAAAAGGTGGTGTTCTTTGGTATATATCTATGAAGGATTTGTGAGGATGATAACCATTTTTTGTTTTTTTAAAAAGAGTAAATTGTATAATTGATCCTTTATAACATAGGAGTTTTCTTATTTAGTATTCTATTATCAAATATTACCGCGGCATTCCTTTTATGAGTATTTTTTCACAAATAATCTTTTTTCATCTTCTATCATATTTGTATTGAGGCTAAAAGTGTAATTCTAGAATGACAATATATCCTTCTTGTCATACACAATTCCAAAGACCGTTCCTCATTCGTCGTTTGTGAATTGTAGTCGCTTTCTACTAACAAAATAGTCTATAAATGTGGTCTTTCATTGGAATCTTAAACCACAATCATAGTTATTATTTTTTTGTTATCCTTCTAACTAATATCAGAATACGTCACTGAACATATGTTTGACGTCAAATTCTATTTTTAGCCGTTAAATTAACACCAACATTTCAATGTTTTGTTAATGTTAAGTATGGGAAATTTTAGCTCTGGCTTTTTTCTGAGAAACTACCATGTGCCATTTATTTCATTTTTAAACAATTGTTTGTTATTTTGTGAGATATACTCCCTCCGTCCCAGAGTATTTGTCCACTTTCATTTTTACATACCATTTAATGCACTTCTTTAATTCATTTTATCTTGTAATTTGTATATTAAAAAATTATAGAAATTATATATTAATAATCTATATGTTAAGACAAATCAAACAAGCTAGATCACACACGACTTTATTTAGGCTTACACATTGAGAGAATTTGATGAGTCAAAGTGCTTAGATGAACAGTTCCAAAAGTAAAAAGTGGACGAATATAGTGGGACAGAGGTAGTAGTATTTAAATTTTTGAATAGCGAATTAGTTGTTTATTTATATCACACGCATGCGGGAAAAAAGAATAACAAGGTCAGGATGGCCGAGTGGTCTAAGGCGCCAGACCGGTTTTTGAGACCTGCCTTTTGCTTCTCCTTCCAATTCATTGATTTGATTGGAGTCAATACCGATGAATACCATAAAACAAAAAAATAGTGTAATAATTTGTTCAAGTTTACCCCTATAAAAGCACATGTTTGTATATTTGAATATTGGAAATGTAGATGCATTTTCATGGCAAAACAAATAAACATAACACTCTTCAATACTTGAAATTTGCTCCAAGAGTTTTATTCTCTCCATCCTAAATTAAATTGCATGTTTACTATTGATATAGTCAAGCTTCATTCACTTTCTTTCTCTATTTTTGTTTGTAATTTGATAAAATAATATAGTCATGTCACCACTAATTTTGTAAATCTTTTGGTCTAGTTTTTAAATATGTAATTTTTATTTTTTGATTCTACACCATTTTCATATAAAATAATTTGAAAATTATTTCAGTCAAATATCGTAAACTAAAACAAACAATTTAAATTGAGATATAAATCTAAGTAGAGGTAAGGTCTGCGTACACGTATACTGCTGCTGCTCCAAAACTTTGAAACTTCACTTCCTGAATTTGTTTAAGAATCAGAATATCTTTATGAATTTCATCATGCCTCATATGCGTTATGTTTAACACGTGCAATTTTCATGTTCATATTTTTCAATTATCTTAAAATATGAATTGACAATCGATTAATCGTTTCAATTTACCCGAGTAAATAATAATCACAAAAAATAGTACATAGTAGAAAAATATTATACAAAAAAACAGAGATAATATGAACTTTACTTTTTTTTTCTTATAAATAAAAAGAGAACTCATTGGAATGGCAGGAAAAGGAAAGCAAAAAAACATGTAAGAATAGAGGGCTTTTTATTAGAATGTATATCCACAATCAAATTAATTTCAAACTTAATCCCAAGTGATACATGGGGACACCAACCAGTATCATAAAAATCAATGTTACATTTCAAACTTTTACAACATATTTAAATTTGTATAACCCATGTTACATTTCACATGATACATCACACACACCCCACCACCAAAAAAAAACATACAAAAAAAACCAGAAAATTTAAGACAAAAAGAAAAATCAGCTCCAAAATTCTCGATTTTTAATAGAATATTGGGTACCCAAGCTAGACGTATCGTCCTCATCATCATGGTCCAAAGACCATTTCTCAAATGTACAATTGACAAAGTCATAGTAGCCACCATGAATGACTAGCTGCTTTTGAACCACCTTGTTCTTTATCCAAGGGTATGTGAGCAAATTCAACAGCGAGCGGTTGATCGATTCCTGGAAACCAAATATTACACGATAAAAAAGTTTAGATCTAGTATAGGTCTCAACCTTAATGGTCATGACACCACGGGTGACACCGCAAGTGTCCCACCCGCGTGAATAGACAACAAATGTGCGTGATTGTTGCTGATAATCTCAACCTTGGTGTCATTAATCTCAAATCGTAGGTCGAAAGCCACTAAATAGAAATGAGAAACTGAGAAAATGCACAATGCATAGATAACAACTGGTTTTTCAATTGTGAGGCTTAGACTAGCATTTCTTGCTCCAATGGTTAGTGTTGTGTATGAATACATTAAGCAATATAATGAAACAAACTAAGACTTCACCACAAAACGGTTTGGGCATCTATATGTCCAAAGAAAGCATTTTTACAACGGTTTAGTGATTATATGCATTGATTAACCACTGCCCTCTGGGCAGAGGTTGAAGTAGTAATGATAAAAATTTGTCAATGATTTAAGTTAATCATTGTCATTTAACTTGTCCTTAAGTCTTAACAATGGCTTGCAAAACCATTGTTAAAAAGATGGATGAGTAAAAAGACTTGCATTGTCATGGTTACGCAATAGTTTGAAATAAAATATAAAAATTTAACCTTCTCACAATGCCTGCACTGTAGATCAAATGTGAGTTTGGAGGCAACAGCCTTGGTTTTCAACCTTGCAGTCTTCCCAACCGCAACCCAACTATGAAGAAAGCCACTGTAAAGTATATGTAAAGGATGATTTTAAGATTTTGTTTTAAATATATGGGGAAATGTTTGGTGAGAGAAAGAAAGCGAGATAGACCTAGAACTCATCCCATCTTCCTCCATACTCATTAAGGCTTGGATGCCTCCGCAACAGCTGTGGCCAACAACTAATATATTTTCTACCTGCAAAGACCATCCCAGGCTTTGTAACATATACAAGTCACCAAAACTGTACCAACCAACCAAAAACAAACGATTTCTCCCCAATTTTTACAAGATTGAACACAGAATAAGGAAATATAGAATGTTCCAGAAAACAGTGACTCACGTTGAGAGAGTTAACAGCAAATTCAAGAGCAGCATTAACTTCTGTGGGGCCATTCTGCACAACACAAAACAGTCTCATGCAAACTTACGGAGTATTTCACAATGGATGCATCGTTTGATAAAGTCAACTATATTGGGAATTAACCTACATATCACCCACCAACAAACCATATAAGAAATGAACTTTGTAATCTGATTGCCAAGTGTTCAAGTTGAGAATTGAGATTCATATGCCTACTGTTATGCGTTGCAGAGTTGTTTAAATAAAAATTCCTTACCTCATAATGAGGAACCAAATTTGCCACATTGCGTATCACAAAAGCCTCTCCCGGTTCAAACCCTAGGACACTTGAGGGGCAAACCCGAGAGTCAGCACAAGCAATCACCATAAACTGTCATCATAGTAATGATAATCTCAGGAACCATAAAATAAGGCAAATAACTGACACTCAATAATCCATGTGGATGTGTTAAAAACACGGAAAATAAGACAAATAACTGATACTCCATAATCGCTATATGCAATAGGTAGGCTAGAAAATAGAGTAAAAATTGTAAAGGAAACAAATTAGGGCAAGATTTAAATTGGATTAAACTCAACGAAGTAAAATTTGGTTATCTGCTCATACTCATATTCTTTATGTCAATTGCATAAATACAATCAATACAAATATATGTAAAAAAAGACCAAATTCATATTCTTTGTTTATTTTTCAACGTAAAGCCAAACATAAATAAAACACTTTTCATTGTCATTTTTTCCTTTCTCATAAAATTAACCACATTCCAAAGATAGCCTATAATGGAAGAGAGATTCTCAAGAGCTTCATAAGGAAAAAACAAAATACCTTTGGTGCCTGAGCTTTGGCAAGGGCCTTGAAATGTTCCAAGTCAGCCCTATTTTCCCACCAAAAAAGAGACACAAAAAAAATCAGAATTGCTGGCATTTATTAGAAATAGGAACATGAAAAAACATGAAAAATAAGATTACATGCTCACATGTATTTATCTTTTTTGAAGCTTAAAAAACGATGCTTCATCTCAGAGAACAGATCAGAGCCGGTTTTAGTCAAAACACCATTTTTCTGCTTGCAATCCACAATTTCATGCACCAAGCTCGTATGCTCCCTTGAGGCTTTCAATCTTAAAGCTGCATTACTCCTGCACCTCAAAGTAAATTTCCTCAGATCAGCACAAACACACACACAAAGAGACATGCCCAGACTTAAAACTTGAGTGTGGGCCTATATATTGCATTTATAAATATAAAGGAAATTCTCTCGTGCGGACAAACGTTAATAGGTTGTACAATGTGCTACAAAGTGAAATTAAAGCTTTAACTGATAGCACAGTATACATTGGGTGTGTACCAATGCCCATACACATTCACTATACCCCACACAACAAACCCATTACCCAATACACACACAGACTCCCAAACCACTACCATACACATACCTATACAATTACAGATACATGTGTGTGCATGCACGCACATCCATTGCTATCACAGCAAAAACAATCATTTTTGACAATTTAGTTGTTTTTGGAGAAATAGTGAAATAAATTAAATTGGCACATTAAAATTATCTTCTTACTTTCTATGAAGTTTTGGCTAGCAAATGAAGCAACGCTCGAGGTCTAAAAGAAACATCTCAATTCTTTACCGTGATAAGGTTACATTCATCTTGACCCCAAAACTCCAACCGAATCAGAACTACACTAGGTTTTGTTGTTGTCTTCTGGTGGTGGTGGTGTGTGTGTGTGTGTGCGCGCGTGCAAGGGCATACTTTTTAGTGGGGAGCATTTACCAAATTTGAAATTTAAAAACCTATTTGGCTGTAGGGTGATTAGACCAGCTGCATTGGTCTATATTGTACTGCAATTAGCCATCCATATTATAGCGCAAGGAAAAATTTTAGCGCTACTGCGATTAGACTAGCTATATAGTAAGGAACGGAGTGTTGGCAGTAAATGGTGAACATGAACACAAGGTTAGTGTGGCAGAAATGAAGATGCTTCGTTGGATGAGCGTTCATACACATATGGATAGAATAAGGGATGAGGATATAAGTGCTAAAGGTGGTGGATAGAAAAGATGGCGGAAACTCATCTTATGTGGTTTGACCATGTGGAGAGAAGATCAATAGAGAATTTGGTGAGAAGGGTTGATCAAATGGTGAATAAACATGTGGCTTGAGGAAGAGGTAACCTGTGAAGACTTGGCAAGATGTGGTCAAGGGGACCTTCGTGTGAATGATCCCACAGCAGATTTGGTACATGATAGGGTGCAATGGCATCGTTTGATCAATGTAACGACTCCATGTGGTGGGAATCATAGTTATCACGGCGTCGCCTAGGCGTCCAGTCGGATCTTTTTTCTCGCCATGCTCCTTCGACTCGACTTAAATTCCGGAGCTCGCCTAGTCGTCGCCGCAGGGACGCCTAGACGTCCAGTCGCTACGCCTGGACGACTTACGCCGTATAATAAAAAAAATTCCTAGCCCAATTGATCTTAGATGTCCAGCCCAATTATTTTTTTAAAATAACTTATCTCAAGCCCAATTGATTTTAAAATATCAAACCTACCCCAATTATCCAATCGTCACTTCTCTCAATCTCTCGATCGTATCCAATCGTCACTTCTCTCAATCTCTCGATCGTATCCAATCGTCACTTCTCTCAATCTCTCGATCGTCGTTGTTCTCTGGAGCGGAATTGGGCATTTCTCGATCGTCGCCTCACGTTCTTGTTGAATTCGGAAGCCTGGACGACTTACGCCAGATCGGCTCCAAATCCTCCAATACCATGGCAGAACAGTCAAACAATGAAGTGATTGATCCAAACGACCCAAAACGAAAGGCCAAATCAAACGACCCAGGATGGAAATATGGTTTCAGGCCAGACGTGACGAATATAGATTTGGTTGAATGCATACTTTGCGGGAAAAGAATGCATTCTGGGATAAAGAGATTGAAACAACACTTAGCCGTTGGATATGGAGATGTAACCGGATGTCCCAAAACCACGCCAGAAATTGTTAGGGAGATGAGAGCATATATG
>OOIL02000002.1:2968150-3077353 GCA_900332095.2 Cuscuta campestris
TGTTCTGCCATGGTATTGGAGGATTTGGAGCCGATCTGGCGTAAGTCGTCCAGGCTTCCGAATTCAACAAGAACGTGAGGCGACGATCGAGAAATGCCCAATTCCGCTCCAGAGAACAACGACGATCGAGAGATTGAGAGAAGTGACGATTGGATACGATCGAGAGATTGAGAGAAGTGACGATTGGATTATTGGGGTAGGTTTGATATTTTAAAATCAATTGGGCTTGAGATAAGTTATTTTAAAAAAATAATTGGGCTGGACATCTAAGATCAATTGGGCTAGGAATTTTTTTTATTATACGGCGTAAGTTGTCCAGGCGTAGCGACTGGACGTCTAGGCGTCCCTGCGGCGACGACTAGGCGAGCTCCGGAATTTAAGTCGAGTCGAAGGAGCATGGCGAGAAAAAAGATCCGACTGGACGCCTAGGCGACGCCTAGGCGACGCCGTGATAACTATGGCTAAGTGATGCTGCTACCATTATAGTGGCCAAATTGGAAACATGCCAAACAAGTTCTAATTTCAGAATAATTCACTAACATGAGTAAACATCCACATGTTTCAATCCAGGAAAAAAGAACACCAGTTATGAAAATAAATCAAAATGGGTGCGGGAATAGAGAGATATGAGAGGTGATTACTTGGGAAAAGTTGATAATCTGAAACGGGTCTGCTCCAATTCCATGGATCTAAACTGCGCACCCGAGATCTAGACCCGAAATCCAAACAAACCATCAAATCGATGATGAAAAAATTCAGCAAAAAAAAAAAACAATATTAGAATAGAAATTCAGGGACGTGCAAACTACCTGTGCTGCAGAATCAGATGCCTTCTGAAAGGCCGCGGAGGAATTAAGGACCGGTTTCGCCATTGCAGAGAAGGATCCAAGCTATGATTCAACCCACCGTCTGAAATGGAAGAAGGAAGAAAGGTTTGGGGAGATGGATGCCATTGGATTTAAAATCCCCAAAAAAGACGGAGAAAACGAAGTTCTAAGACAAGATGACAACAATCGCGGGTCAATTTGTTCACCAGTCTTGGCCTATGATATTGGAGTTAATAGAATGTCTCTCAACAATTTATTTTTTGTCAAAAAAATGTCACTTTCTTTTATGAACTCTCTGAAATGTTCAAAAATGTATGTTTTGTCCAAAGTGTCACACTCTATTTTTTATTTCAATAATGGCATTAAACTGTAAAATTTTCAAAAATGCCACTAAATGTTTCTAGTTTTCTTTTTTTGATTTTTCTAAAATAAATTAACTTGGATAATTTTTTTCTAAAAGTTAAGAGTGTGATGTTGAAATTTGATTAGTTAAGAGAGAAATTTTCAAGTAACATGTTAATTAGTTGTTGAAAGATAACAAATAAAGTAAAAATATTTTAGTAATGCACGTAAATAATGTTAGAGTTTTTCCAAAATGAAAATATTATTTTTATTAATGATGAATGACAAAATATTTGAGATGTCCCAAAAAAGCTTCATGTTTCAATTATTTCCTTTTTTGGAAAGTTTTTTGCAATTCAACATCTTTCTCTCTCACATGCTTTACTTTAAAGCACCTCATTTTACTTTTTTTAGGTTTGTGCCAAATATAACCAAAAAAATTAATTTGAAACATAGGAAATATTACAAAACTATATTTTAAATTAGGGGTGGGCAAAAAATTCGAACTAGTAGGGTACCATACTGGACCGTAATGCCACCGAATCGTTTATAGTATTTCCAAATGGGATTGATTTTTTCCATCATTAACCGATATCAAATGGGACAAGACTGTGATACAAATATTTAAAATCGATTATCACGGACCGAATCATTCAAAACTATATATACACGGAATATATATCTCAAATAATTATGGAGTATTTGTCTACTTCATTTTACCATAAATAGAATACTTCATATTTTATTATTCATTTTTAAATTCTTTCATTACTATTGTTATTATATTTAGTACCACCATTGGCATTATTTTTTATAGTTATTAATAGTCTGATATTATATGAAGTAAAAAATTATTTTAAAAATTTGGACTCATTATCTTTTATTTTTTATGTTTATGATTCATTTAAATTCAAAATCAATACTTCTATTTATTAAAGTTGTGCTTTTTATACAAACTAATACATTTATTTCAATATTCTTCGTGTAGTGCACATTCATTTTTTGGCACAGTTTGAGTATGAGTATGATATTGTACCATTCCTTTCAAATAGAAATGATACTGAATGGATTTGGGGTTTATCCCATATCAATACCGAACCCTTTAAATAAGAGCAGTTCGTGATAAGTTCTTGTAGTATCACGAACCGTAACGACCGCTTCCTCCCCTATTTTACACAATTTTGTGTACCTAGATAGCTAAATGCACCATCGAGACAAAAAAATAAAAATTTAAGAAAATGTATATAATTAAAGAAAAAACAAAAAAATGGTTATTAAAAGCATTATGACTATTTACACATATTTGAGTGGTATTTTCAAACATTTAGAAAGTTCAATGACGTCTTAGAAGAAGAAGAAAATCGCAAATGTTCAGATCTAAGAAAACATAAAAATAAATAAAGTTTTCCGTGATATTAGACATGTGAAGATTGAAGAATGAAGATAATACTTTCAAAAAAAGGTAAAAGATAAAAATGAACGGAGAAAGACATACAACATAAATAACTCTATAGTAATGTAGTACGAAGTATATGTTTATACTTTCTGAATTTATCAATCATGTAGAGTTATTACCATCTTCACAGATTGAACTTGTGACCTCCCACATGAGAAAGTCGACATCATGTCGTTAAATCACAAAGTCTTTGGTGAAAAAGTCATAATTATTTCTCAAGTTATGTTATTTGGTTTCATTCTTGATCATATAAATACTAAATTAGAAGGTAGTTTTAGGACGGAAATAATATATTACCGCTTTTTTTTTGCGTGTTGATACTTTGAACCCAAAAAAATAAAAAATAAAATAAAGCTACCTTTTCAATAATAAAAAAAGCCATTTTGCCAACAAAAAAAGAAGGTAATTTTGAGTCTTTGACCGTCGGCGGACAAAACGAAAGATACGGATTACAAAATTTAAAACACATGTTCCACACTACTTTCACTCAATCGAAAACGTAACAAAAACGATCATTTGCATAGGAATTGTCATAGGACTAGCAAAATATAACTCGACCTATTTTTGACTTGAAACCTGACCGAAAACGTTGGGTTTTGAACATAGATTTTGATGATCGAACCCGAAATGACCCGCTAAAAATAGGTCAAACCCGACCGAACCCGAGCCCAATCTGACCGACCCGCTAAAGTAAGAATTTTTTCAAAATTATACACTTCACTACTCGTCTTTCATGTATAAATTTATATTTTCAGATAAAATTTAAATGATATTGCATAATTATCTTACTTTTTTCCAAAGCTTAAGCATTTTTAAATTTCTTATATTGATTTATTTATCTAAAATTACTTCAAAGTTTAAAATAAAATAATTGTATAGATTTAATACTTTTTTTTGATATTTTAAATTTATTTAATATAAAATGTAAGTGTTAATGTGAATTTAGAAATTTATAAAAGCAAAGTCATAACCCGTTGGTTCGGGTAAAAGTCAATCTATTCGAGTAAATATTCGTTATCACTGGACATTATGGACATTATTAAGTGTTATTTAGGGAATAAAACAGTTTGAGCAATGCTACGTTCACCAACAAAATGATCACAAATTTTACAAACTTACTATTTATGGTTTAAATTTTCATTTTAAAATTATTTTAGAGTATTTAATTTTTTTATTGGAGATTACAAATAGTAAGTTTGTGAAATTTGTGACTATTGTGTTTGTGAACCAAGCATTTTCCAAACAGTTTAAGTGCTATTTAGAGAAATGACTTAAGTTTTAGTGTTATTTAGTGCAAATATTTCATTAATTATATCTTTGGCCTTTTAACTTGTAATGTAAATATGAAAAAAATAATATAAAATGGAAAAAATAAAAATAAAATTAAAACATGGACAACTATGTATACTCATAAAAATTAATGTGAAACATTTTTTAAATTTTTAAAAAATTACTCCCTTCGTCTGGAAATGTTCTTCTCATTTTTCTTTTTGGTCCGTTTGCAAATATTCTTCCAATTTTCTTTTTTATGGTACTTTTTAAGGATAAATTTTAATAATATCCCTCTATTTTACCAGACCACTAATTTACTTTTTATTGTTTTTTAATAAGAAAAGAAACTTTAGAAGTTTATAGTACACGCATTTTTGAAATTATAAATTTTTGCACTTTTTAACCACTCCTTAATAAGCGTGTCAAGTCAACAAATGAATAATATTTCCGGACGGATGGAATACTTAATAAAAAAATCTTGTTTATTGAATAAATTAAAATATCGATCAAAGTAAAACATTTACGTGTAATACCGAACTCAAAAATAGAGTTTTAGTATTTAGGTATTTTAGATTCAATAAAGTTATTAATTAGGTTCATTCGGTCAAATCTGGCTAGACATGAGTTTTTTCTGTTTTGGACTGGGTCAGACCAAAAGTCGCATGCCCAAATTTTAGTGGATCGGAGACCAACTCAAAATTCATCCGGTCTATAGTCTAGACCTAACAATTTGGTTCGGTGCGGACCTAAACTTGAAGATCCTTAGAAGTATGTACATGGTTGAGTTCTTAGAAAACATGATACGGAGTACAAACTAAATCAATTTAAATCTTTTTTAAATTAAACAGGATAAATTGAAATACTGCAAGTATCATGCACCCATACACTCCATCAGTTCAATATATTTCTTTCGAGTTACTATTATGGTTCTCGATCGCTTATATTTATATATTACTTGTGTCCTTGAAAACTTTTTTTTTTCATTCGTCCAAAAAAAATTCTCATTTATATTAAAAAACCATTTTTAATCATACTAATTTTTGATCTACTTATCAGAGCACATATGTTCACTATTAATCTATCATTCAAATCCAACTTTTTACATATCACATCTAAGCATATTTTTGGAAACTCAACACTAAAATACGCTTTTCTTAAATTTTTTTAAACATCAAAATCTCTCATGTTTTCAGAAACGCGGGGAGTATAGGTTTTCATTGATCATTTGATAAAATAAATATATTGAAATATTTTAATTATCACATATATATTGCTTTGTAAAACTTTTGATGTAATTTTGAATTATATAATTTATACTCCCTCCGTCCCAAAAAAAAAGAGATGGTTTGACTTTTTGGGAAATTAATGGAGAGATATGTTGGTATTGACTTTCCAAAAATATATTTGATGTGATGGGTAAAAGTAGGATGTGATGGGTAGATTATTAGAAAAAAGATTTGATGTGATTGATAGGGTATGAAAAAGTAAGGAGTAAAAGTGGTTTTTAATAGAAATGTAACGAATTTTACGAGACGCAGCTTTTTCTAAACGTAACAAACTTTTTGGGACGGATGAAGTATTTTTTATTTATATACTAAATTGTAAATAAAATCATTTAAAAACATAAATATTAGTCAAAATAAATTAAATTTTACCGGTCAAAAAATTTGATCATTTGATAAAATAAATGTTTGAAATATTTTGTCACATATATATTACTTTATACTACGGGTAGAACCTTTTACTTAATTTTGAATTGTATAATTTATATTTTTTATTTATATGCTAATTTATAAATAGAATCATTAAAAAAAATAAAAGTTTACATTGTTATTCAATGTAGAAAGAAAGATGGAATAAGTTATTTATACCCCAATTTGTACACCGCAAATTTGCATCTTCATTTTGTATCAATGTAATGTTAGAGTGATAATTTACACAGAAACAAAATGTTAATGCAAATTCTTGTTAACACACCATCATTTTGTGTTAGTGTGAATCATTAAAATATTACGAAGTAGTATATACCTTTAGTAGAATTTTGAGATACTCCCTCCGTCCCAAAAAAATCTTCCTTTTTCATTTTTGCGCATCCTATAAAACACTTTTACACACATCTAAAATGTCTAAAATTTACCATATTTTTCGTTTATTATGGATAGAAGTTGTTTTGAAAGTTTTTTTTTCATTTGAGACGGGATAGAAATATTTTATAAGATGCGCAAAAAATGAAACTGAAAAATCTTCTTGGGACAAAGGGAGTACATTTTTGGTGGAATTAGTGTATACTCTACCAACTCCACCCATTGATGTACACTGTGTATGAATGGAAAAGCCATGTGAGAGACATATGGGCTATATGTACGAGGTACATGTAGTCCACGTGCCTTTGTGTACGGACATAAGAGCATCCTCGATTCCCACGCTTCTCTCTCTTCTTCTTCGGACCGGAATAGTTACCTTACGACGACCCCAAGTTGGAATCGAACCACACACACTTTGAACCGAGTTAGGCCCCGTTCCGTTCAATTTATTTTTTTTTATTTTTTCTTATTTTTATTAAAATCAGATCAGATCAGACCAGATCAGATCAGATCGAATCAGATCAGATCAGATCGAATCAGATCAGATCAGATCAGATCGAATCAGATCAAATCAGATCAGATCCAATCAGATCAGATCAGATCCAATCAGATCAGATCAGATCCAATCAAATCAGATCAGATCCAATCAGATCAGATTAGATTCAATCAGATCAGATCAGATCAGGACTTATTAAAATCAGATCTCATCAAGAATTATTATTATTATTATTATTATTAATATTAATATTATTATTATTATTAATATTATTATTATTATTATTATCATCATCATCATCATCATCATCATCATTATTGTTCTTAAAAATGAAAAAGAATAAACTTTAGAAATATGTTAAATAGAAAACTGAGAAAGTAATCCTTAATTCTTAGACGTCGGAAAAATTAGTTTTAAAATACATTGACAATGTCAATCTAATATACTTTTAAAATGTATTTTATTGCTACTTGTAATTTGAGTTTCTAAACTTTTGATCTTGTATAAGGATGAGATATTTTAATAAAAATACTATCTCTTCTATATATTGATTATCTAAATTTAATTACTTTTTAATGTATATCTAAATTAAATATTTATTATAATGTATAATTCTAATTTTACAAAAAAACTATCATAAAATAAAAAATATTATTACATTATCATATGAATGATTATTCTAATATATGAAATTTGAAATTTTATCATAATCATAATTAATTTGAAATTTTAAATTAAATCATAATTAATCAGATCAGACCAGATCAGACCAGATCAGATCAGATCCAATCAGATCAGATCAGATCCAATCAGATCAGATCAGATCCAATCAGATCAGATCAGATCCAATCAGATCAGATCAGATCAGATCTAATCAGATCAGATCAGATCAGATCAGACCAGATCAGATCAGAACTTATTAGAATCAGATCAGATCAGAAAAAATAAGTTGAACGGAACGAAGCCTTAGTTAGGGCACTTAAGTTATAATGGGGCACACTCCTGCCCCGACCCAATTCTTGGATTTCCTCCAACATTATTCCTTTTTTGAATTTCCCCTAGCTTGAGTAGTAGGAAGTTCGATCTCCAACATTTCTCCTCCAAGAGATACTAGTTTTGAATGATTCAATAACATTTAAAAAATTTATTTCTTTCTTATTTTACTCAATGCCAAAACATATGGAAATCTATTGTCTTCTCACATCATCTTTTTATTCATTTTATATTATCCGTTACTTTAATTAAAAATTTTAATAATTTAATGAAAATATTTTTCTATTAACAGAAATAGATAAATAATAATTGAAAATAATAAAGGATTATAACAATTAGAAAAAATTAAAAATAATTTAAATTTATTTTACATTATTCTTCACTTTTAATTAAAAACTTATATAAATAAAAAATACGTAACTAAAACAAAAATGCTACCATACAATGACACTCTTTAAATAAAAACGCTAACATACCTCGTCTCTGAACACATGCTCCACTCTTTCTATGCCGACTCTTAGTTTTGCACGAACAATATAATGCTTTTTTCTGTGCAAACAATGCCCCTTTTTTGATTTGTCGTACACATGATAGTTTTCACAAACACTGACGATTGTGGATAGATCTCATACGCCAAATAATATTTCATGTTATATTGGTGATTAACAATGGTTAATCACACAATTGGCACACATCCAGTGCACACATCGTTGAATAAAGAAGATCTATTCAAAACATTCATATCATTATTCCATCAGGCAACTCCAAATTATGCATGCTAGATCCACAAATGATGCTCGACAATGGCCTCAAACACAATCGTCGGGTGTGAGCCCTTGTAATCGTTTGTGAACGCACCCCTCCACACCACAACATAATTTTCACTCACAGTGCATACATTCAAAACCACCCATCATCCCTGTAACTCATGCACATGCTGGTGCATATTGACTAACATTTGAACATTTTGGGCAATCGATTTTCTGCAAGTATGTATCCTTGAAAGCGTCAATGACATTTCAACAAAAAAGTTGCAAGCATTCTCGGCCCTTAGAGAGGCCAATGTGGAGGTCTCGTCGAAAAGGTCAACACAATTGCCCAATTGGTGCCATACGCGAGCTGCCTAAATGCAATTGTGCACTTTTGTATAGTAGATATAGGCCCTCTTGTCCAACACTGTCTAAGCACTATTGGAAATACATATCCCGATGTGAGCGTGTCTCCAATGCGAGACACATTCAGAAATGTCGATGGAACTGGACGTCGGAAGAATGCGGGTCATTTGAAAAATAATCTTCAAACAATTCAACAGCGAGTGGTCTGGTCACATTTCTGTTGAATGTACATCCAGGTACGTTGAACGAGATGAGTGGCCATCACATTCTTTCGTGCGATTTCACTTTCGATCTCATTTTAGATTAGAAGCAACTTAACGATTCCTCGTAACATTTATACAACCATGCCAAAAGACACTCAATGTATGTTAGAGTATGCAATATGTCTTGGGCCTATAATCACAAGTTTGAGATGTTGGTTGAATCGATTCATTGACATGATATCGGAGTCTTGATGACCAAGATGTCACGAGTTCAAACCTCACTACCACCCTGCTTGATAAAATTAATTTTTACGTGCAAGACTCGAGCAAAAATAAATCCCGTCTGCACATGAGGGGCGTATTAGAGTATTATGGATGAGCAAGTAACGAACGATACCGAAAACTCTTGAAAAAATGAGAAAACCAAACCGAAAAATACCACTAAAATACCGAACCGTACCAAACCAAATGTTCGCTTCGGTATTTGGGAACGGTATGAGGTAACTTCCCATACAGAAAATCCCGAACCAAACATATATACCAATACATTATAAATATAATAATCTTTTTATTTTTATTCTATAAATCATAAGTTTATTTTTAAAATTTGGTTCAAAATTTGTTATTTCTAATTATATTGTACTTTTATTTGAATTTTTAATTTTTTAGTTTGTTGTGTTTCAATTTTTAAATATACTTTCGATTTAAAAAAAAGATTTTTTTTACATTTTAAAGTTTAAATTAGGTGTGTATGTATTCATCCCAATTTATAACGAAACCGATAACGCACCATCCCAAATCATACCAAACCGAAATTTCAGAAATGGGATCGGTACAATGTGAAATCTCTCACCGAATCAAAATATTTGGTACGGTATTGGTACGAACTAAATATCGTACCATGCTCAATAGAATATATAATATACCTTGGGCTTACAACCACATGTTTGACCTGTTGCTTGAGTTGGTTCCTTGATAATGTGCATCATCCAAAGTTTATTCTATAGAGACATAATTTGTTTGATCACATATATATGCGTTGTATATCTGTATCGTGTTTATATAAAATCTTTGGTTTAATGATTCATTGACATTAATATATCAATCAACACATTGCTGACTAAGAGGCCACATGTTTAAATTAAATCTTACCGCCATTCTATTTAAAAGAATTATTTTCCGGATGCAAAGCTAGAGCAAACACAAATCGCACTTGCGCATGAGGAGATGTGTTACATCAAAGCATAAGCCCTTTCATGGATACCACCATTGCACATGCTTGAGATATTGGTTGAGATTGTTTATCCATATGCTATAGATATGTATTTCGTCACATTTAAATAGGAGTTGTATATATACATAGACTCCACATTTAACATTTTAGTTAACACTAATTACTACATTCAAATTATTTCACTAAGTTTACTTGTAAACTATAAAATAGGCATTGATAGTAAAGAAGAATATGTTATTTTTGGTATAAATATATGCACCAATAAAAAGTTCTGGAATGGGACTTTATAATAGCATAAAATTGTAGACTTTGTACTTTGGTAAGCAAAAAAAATCCATTCATCTAAGTTATCAACTACTACTATAAAGTGTAAACAAGAATTATGACCAATAAGAAAGCTAAGTTAGGCACCAATGTTTGGCCAAATATGTAACCTAAAAAATTAGCAGAACTGGTCCCCTGTCCGTACATAAATTACCCCCACCTGCCCTCTCAAATATAAATGGAATCTTACCTTCCCAAATGGGGTAATTTCAACTACAGTGCCTTCCTAGTTCCATATCTCTTTCCCCTCAAATCCCTTTCTTCTAATCACATCTTCTTTTCAAAATCATTTTTAAAATATTTTTTAACAAAATATACTACGGGGTATTTCTTATTCTTCTTCTGAAAAAAGATACTCTTACAACTCTATGATACTCCATTCATTCCCAATTTAATTACAAATTAGAGTTTGCAAGGAGAAATATATCATTTTTGAAATTATTTTATTTATAAATTGTTAAATCGATAATAAATAAAAATTACATATTCCATCCGTTTGGAAAAAGTGTTCCTCTTTTGATTTTGTATAAAAATAAGGAAGTATTAAATTGTAATTAACTTCCAATTTTGCCCTTGATGTGATAGGTAAAAGTAAAATGTGATAGATAGATTATTAGAGATAAAGTATGACGTGATAGGTAGGGTATAAAAAAGTAAGGGTAAAAGTGATTTTTTAATGAAAATGGAAGTGTTTTGTTGGAAGTGAAAAAAATGAAAGAGGAAGTGTTTTTGAGAATGGAGGGAGTATTAAGAAAGTGAAATTTGCACTAAATAGGACTAAAACATAATCACTTTCTTAACGTAGGACTTAAGTTTTTTTATTCCCTAAATAGGACTTAATAATGACCTAGTGGGAGAAATAATGTCCAGTAATGATGAACATTTAGTTGAATAATGACTACTTGATAATGACCAAAAGTCCTACATTGGGAAATAAAAACATATGGTCCTATATTGGAAAAGTCATTATGTTTTAGTCCTATTTAGGTAAATTTCTCATTAAAAAACTATGTCAAAAGTTCTACAAAATAAAATGTGACAAAAATATTTTATTTTATCAAATACTTAATGAAATCGCGTAAACAAACAAAAATTATCGAGAGGAGAGAGAGAAAAATTGTAATGAAATTGGGGATGTAGGGAGTACAAAAAAGGCCATGATTTGGTCTAACAAGAAATTTAACAAAAAGAAAATTATGTGGTTAATTAAATGTGATGCAAGTATTTTTTTTAAAGCTGCAAAAATGAAATGAGTAATCTTATTTTGTGACAAAGGGAATGAAAATTTATGGAGTATTTTTTTAACAAAGTCTGGCATAAATATATTGATTTTCATTATTTTATTGAATACTTTTTCAATATTTTTTTGTAATTTTTGTGGAGTCAAAGTGCAAAAATTAATTTGGGACCAATTGATAGAGAGAGAGAGAGTATTTTATTTAAAATAAATATTCTCACTCACTTTAACCTTTTACTCTGCAAATGGAAATTCTTGTTCTTCTCTATCTTCTCTCTCTCTCTCTCTCTTCTCTAGGGTTTCCTGATGAGTTTCCAACTTCAATTCTGGGTTAAGTTGAAGAGTACTTCTTCATCACCATTTCTGCCATCTGGGCTTTGATCTTTTGATCTAAAGGTTTGTTTTATTGATTTTTCTTAATTACTTCTCATCTGTTCTTCAAGTTCCTTTTTTCCTTCTTCAATCAATTCTTGTTAAAGGAAATAAATATATTCCTATATTTGGTTAATATTTTTTTTTTAAATATATTATGCTGCACCATAGATCTTTTCAAATAAGAAAATTTGTAAATAAGAGATAAATGTATTTTCTTATTATAATAATGATTTAGTACTTGATATATGAGAAAAGTTTATATTTCTTTTAAAGATTGTAGCTCCATATAAAAAAAATCACCTTAATTGTTTCTTCAACTCCATTATATTCAAGGTCTTTTAGGGTTTGAGAGATCTCTATCACAAAGATCTTAACTCAGCACTTTTTCTCATAAATTGATCTATCTGCATTTAATTATTGAATTTAAAGTAGCTTAATTAATTTAACTATTTAAGTTGCCCAAAATAATGTTTACCAAACACGATTTTAAATATTAACCCAGTACTACTCTATTTTTTCTATGTCTTTCTTTTCTTTTGATTTTTTCACAATCTCTTATTAATGTAATAATTTTTTGATCATTAAAATATATTTATCTATATATATTTAATAAATTTATATTTTTAAATTATTTGATATTTCAAAATTACGTACGCTTTGAAAAGAATTTCCTCCTTGTGTTCCATGAAACTTTTCTACTTTTACATTTCATTTATCCCAAAAAGTATATTTTCCACTTCTCGATCAGTATTAATTTACTCATCACGCCTTATCTTACAATAAAGTAATTAAATATAAAATGAGAAAGTAATGCTGCATCTAAATGGCACATTCTTCAAATCACACATTTTTTTCATAGTAAAAAGTTTTATGTGACGGAGAGAGTGTTATTATTAAAATTATATACAAAGTGTAAATTAAATGTATTTTTTTTTAAAGATTTGACTATTTGAGGTAATATTTTAATTAAAAATTTTGACCAAAATTGTAAAAAGACTAAAAGACTAAGAAAGATACAGGATGGAGAATAGTGAAATAATGTTTTTTTGTGTGGCCAAACATAGTCTTAACATAGTTGAATCTTAATAGATGATGATCAAGAGGTATATTGACATCGCTGGTCTGGAGGGTGTGCAAAGTGGCTAATCGCACAGGACAATTAAAATTTTAAGGCTCCATATATTTAAATTTATCATTAATTTTGAAGCATAAGTATTTTAAAATACTCCATAATAAAATATGGGTCAAAATGTAAATTTCAGACTAGTCTAATTTCATTTTTTTATTTTTCGAGACCAGCTGATATTGATGTGAGTATAGGTAAATACTAAAGTGTTCTGTTTTTTTTTTTCTTTTCTTACTCCGTATTATATATCAGAGATCTGAGTTTTCTTGGTATAATTTATAATAATGTTCATTAGTCACAGAAAAACCCTAAAGAAGAAAAGAGAGTGAAATGGTGAGACAGAAGATAGAGATAAAGAAGATAGAGAATTTGACAGCAAGGCAAGTGACATTTTCAAAGAGGAGAAGAGGGGTTTTCAAGAAAGCCAAGGAACTCTCCACCCTCTGCGATGTCGATGTCGGCCTTGTCGTCTTCTCCGCCACCGGAAAACTCTTCCACTATGCCTCTCCCAGGTTTGCCCCCGTCGCCGCCGCCACCACCACCTCACCTCCTCCTTAATTAAATGATTTAAATTCATGCTTACTATTGCTCTCTTTTGTTTCAAAATAAAAGTTTGAGTAGTTACTATTCAAAAAGTCAAATTATACTCCCTCTGTCCAAAAAAAGATTACAAAACTTCACCATTCAAAAGTCACGAGGTTTCTCCTCAACAAGTTAACCAAATAATATTTCCTCCGTCATGTAAAAGTTTTCCAATTTTAATTTTTGGGTAAAGATTTCTTTTTAAAAGTGACATTTCACGTCAATGAATAATTAAAAATTATGAGGAGTAATTAAAAAACAAAATGTAAGATGAGATGTGATTTGGGAAAAATAGGGTTAAAGAGGGGTATCTTAGTCCATTTTAGTGAAATTAAAATGTTTTACTGGACAGATAAAATAAGAAAGTTGAAATGTTTTGCGGGACGGAAGGAGTATATGATTGTCAATCTTTTATTTTATATGCCTTCTCATGCAGTTTTTTAAATATAAAAATTTTATTTTTATCTCCACACAAGTTTTTTTAATTGGTAAATTGAAAATAAATTCAAAAGAACCACTATAATTGTAAAAAATAATTAAGGCATTTTTTTTAGTTTGTTCCAAAATAAAAATTTTATTCCATAATTAAGTAATACTGGTTATGTTTTATTAATAATGGATACCTATATAAAAGCATGGAGGGAGTGATTGCAAAGCACAACATGTACTCGGAGAGTGTTGAGAATGAGCATCAACCACTTCCCACTGTCCAGGTATATATAATTTTTTAATTTTTTTTAAAAATTGTTTTTATAATATTCTTAAAATTTAAAATTATTTTTATTTGAAAAAAATTTAACATATGCTGCATCTGTACGTCTTAAGTTAATACTCTGTAATTTTTATATTTTGGTGTCTAAAATAGAAAAATTAAAGATTTATTTTGAAAACTTCAAAAAAAAATGAGGAATAAAATAAGAAATAAAATAAAAAAAATTAAAATGAATATTCTTGTTGAACATTCCAATTATAAAGACCTTTTTAGGTGTTCCGAAAATTCCTTTTTGTATAACTCATTTTTTTAGATGCTTAATTTTTTTCATTTCGTTTTTCCATATTTTTATTTTTTTATTTTTTATTTTCTTATTGAACTCACCAAAAACATTACGGAGTATTATAGAAAACAAAAGTTAAAATGTTTAATTTGAGATAGGTGGAGTATATGTTATTTTTTATTTTTATCTCAAAGAGACAGAATGTTGAATTTTTAAAACTTTATTAAAATTTAAAATAAATTTAAAAAACTATTCTAGGAAAATAAGAAATGAGCGTTGTGCTCTCAATGGTTTAGAAAATAGGCATAAATGCTCCCTCTTCGCTGGAAAATGACCGGAAAATGATCGAAGGAGTTGTGGGTGCAACGTTTTGAAACCATGAAAACTTTAGAAATAAATTTCAAAAACTGAGTGAGTACTCATACCAGTTTTCCAAACCACATGGGACACTGAAGCTATTTGGCCACTAAAGGTTACAGTTAGAGAGCCTTTTAGAAACATTAATACTAACTTCTAAAGTTGATGCCAAACGAGGCCTTAATCAATTCATACACAATTTGTTGAAGTTCCCATATCCAAAAATAGAAATGAATACTACTAGCATACATACTCGGATAGCTCATTTTGTTTGTTCTAAACCTACGTAAAACTACAAGGAAGAATCGAACTCGGTCTGAACCTGACTCAAATACCATGTTAAAATTCCAGTGTGTCAAGAACAACGAGTTGAGTGTCGGACTGTCGGGTAAAATTAGTTACTTGTATAAAAAGTCATCAGGATCGCCTATTCTAGCCCAAAAACTCAATGGCGGATCCACTAAGGAAGAGTAGGGGGCAAATGCCCCCAACTAATTTCTTGTGATAAGTTAAAAAAATATTATTTTTTAAAATTTTATATACATATGCCCCCAACAAAAAATTAATGTGATCTTATCTAATTTGGTCAAATTTAAATTTTTTGTTTAATTTTTTTAGTAAAGAGTATTTTATTGTATAAAATTACTCCGTAATTGTTTATAAAATAAAATTTCACTTTACATATTAAAAAATATTTTACATTTAATAAATATTTGAAATAAGACTTGTTATTTTTTGTCATTTCAAATAGTTTATCAAAAAATGTAGCGACGCTTCTAGACTACCGATCAATGATGCCCCCATCTACTTCAATTTCTGGATCCGCCACTGCAAAAACTTAAGTTGATAATTAGTGCTTCACCCTTCTATATATACTAGTAGTATTTATCTTTATTTTCCGATATGGCGTCTCTAACACAATTAATCCTACTCTACGATTGTCAATTGAAAATATCATCCCTTTTCTTTTTCACCCCTGACAAAAAATTTTTTGCCTAAAGAAAAAGAATAAATATATTTTTGGTATCTGTGAAATGAACGATATTTACTACGGAGTACTTATTCCTCCAAAACATCTTCTGTCAAATCATCCCTGCAAAATATTTGTTTTTGCAAGAACAAATTGTTTAACTTTTTTTTGGGTATAACACTCTTTTTCACAGCAAAATTAATAAATGGAGCGTAATTAAAAGCCTTGGCATTTTCAAAAAGAAAAAAAAAACTTGGCATCTGGGTTTAGAAGATTTTTAGGAAGAAATATTAAGTTTAATGCTCCGTAATAATAATAATAATACTCATAATATTATAAATAAAAATAAAAATAATACTCATAACAATAATTAATAATAATAATAATGTACTCCCTCCGTTTGTAAAAAAGGTTCCTACTTTGACTTGGAGCCAAAATAAGGAAGTGTAAAATTATAGTTGACTTCCAATTTTGCCCCTGATGTGATGGTAAAAGTAAGATGTGATGAATAGATTATTAGAGAAAAAGTATGATGTGATAGGTAGGGTATGAAAAGTAAGGGTAAAAGTGGTTTTTTAATGTAAAGAGGAAGTGTTTTGTTGGAAGTGAAAAAAATGAAAAAGGAAGTGTTTTAAAAAACGGAGGGAGTACTTCATATTTAATTATAATTTTGTTTAAATTGCAGAGAGAAAGTGTAACCTGTGCCGCGCTAACCAAGGAACTTGCCGATAAGAGTCAGGAGTTGAGGTATTGATTAGATTATTACCGACTTACCGTACCGTCCTTTCCTGTTAATTATTCTTCCCCATGCAGTAGTAGAATTTATTTATAGGGGTGAATGATGGGTAAAATTATCTTTTTCTTTTTTAAAAATTTCCACACACAAAAAAGATGATTTTGGAACGCCATTAAAATTCATCTATGCAAGACTGCAATATTATTTTGGGGAATTTACGTAAATAGTACTAAACTATAGTAACTTCCCAATGTACGTAGTACCATATATTTTTACTTTCCAATGTAGTTTCACTATTCAATGTCTACTGATCATTGTTCAAGTAAATGTCCAATGCCACTAGACATTGTTCAAACTAAATGGCCACTAGACATAACTCACAATTATTTTGCAATACGGTTCCTTTGGCATTGACATTCAACATCATATAGCTTAAAAATAGATTGGTAAGATCTACTTTTTTTGTACTTACAAATGGCTTTTAAATCAGCTTAATTACCAGCAAAGGGAAATCCTTCATCACCTGAATGCACTTTACTCATTTTCATTATGAGAGATTCGAGAAACTATTACCCTTTTCCAAATCTTGTGCGTGGAAGTTATTCCTACCTCCAAAGTCCAAACCCTTCAATCTCTCTTCAAAATCTTGATTGGCAACGGTGGGTGCATATTTTGGGATTGATAACAATTTTTGGACCCAACGGGCTACCGTAGGTGTCCTGAATTAACCAATAACATAATATGATATTGACGGACAATATCAAAAGAACCAAACTCTTGTTTTTAGATTATCCTACAAAAATATAAATTACGGAGTAAATAAAAACGATTGAATACAATGGATTTAAATAGTAACGACGACGTCGTATGTACATGTGCAAGACAGGCAACTCAAAGGAGAAGATCTCGAGGAAGTTGGGATGGCGGAGTTGATAAAACTTGAGAAACTTATCGAGGGTGGACTCCGTCGGGTCGCAAGGAAAAAGGTACATCCAAAAAAAGAAAGCATAAATTTTATTTCGAGACGGAAGGAGTAATTTAATTTGAAAAAAGTTTGAGAACTAGATTTATATATGGCTTGGCTTGTTTTCCAAGTTTTATTTATTTTATACTCCCTCCGTCCCACAAAACCCTTCCGGTTTTGACTTTGGGAAAAAATAAGGAAAGTGTAATTTTGGTTGACTTTCCAATTTTGCCCCTGATGTGATGGGAAAAAGTAAGATGTGATAGTTTGGTTATTAGTGAAAAAAGTATGATGTGATACGTAGGGTATGAAAAAGTAGGGGTAAAAGTGGTTTTTTAATAGAAAGTGAAAGTGTTTTGTGGAAAGAAAAAAAACGAAAGAGGAAGGCCGGTTTTGTGGAACGGAGGGAGTAATTGGTTTGAATATGAATTAAGTTTAGTTTTAAAGTGTGTGGATATATACTTCCTCCGTCCTAGAGTATTTGTCCATTTTCATTTTTACACACTATCCAATACATTTCTTTAATTCATTTTATCTTGTAATTTGTATATTAAAAAATTATAGAAATTATATATTAATAATTTATATGTTAAGACAAATCAAAGAAGATCACACATGACTATATTTAGACTTACATATTGAGAGAATTTGATGAGTCAAAGTGCTTAGGTGAACAGTTCCAAAAGTCAAAAGTGGACGAATATAGCGGGACGGAGGTAGTACTACACTAGGCATATAATATAGCTGTAAAAGTATGAAGTGTACGTTGCTGTAATTACTGAGGGGGTAATAACGACGGCTCTGCATATTTGTACTATGGTTTCAGGTTGAAATACTAATGGAACAAGTTAATCTTCTAAAGAAACAGGTATATCTATATACATATAGAGTAGCTTTTATTTTGATAGATAGACACAGATTGATATCTATTTATATCTACTCTTAATTACTACTTCTAGCTAGCTAGCTAGCTCCTAACCCTAGATTCCTTTAGGGTTTTTTTTTACCACTTGTCCATAATCAAGAAATGGGTGTTACTCGATCTCCTCAATTCATGTAAAATTAATTGAATGGTTGAAAAAAGTGGAGAATTTTTGTCCAAATTTGAAAAGTAAACCCTTTTCATCACCCAAATATAGAAATATAAAATAATTTCTGCGTAAATTGTAAATTGAAAATCTATGAAATTGATTTTGGATGTAATTGATCATTAATTGTTCATGTTCTAAATCGAATAATCTCGTGGTTGATAATATTTCATTTGTCAAAAATTATTTACAGGAAGCTAAATTAATGGAAGAGAATTCCGAGTTGAAGCAGCGATCTGAAGTACTTAATCTCTTTTAGTATTATTAGTTGTTTTTCCCTCTTCGATCAGGGCATCTAAAATTTTAAGTATTCACTACCTTATCATATTTAATAAAAAAAATATTATTAGAAATTATCCAAAATACAGCATTATTATACTTGTATTATTATTGTTGTTATTACTAATTAATATTTTTATTATACCATTATTATTATTATTATTATTAAATGATGTAGAATTAAGTACATTATATTTTGCGAATGCAGATAGTGCACTCTTCTGAGTCAGTCACAAGTGGGTGTTGCATGTTACTTGACAATCTGAGGGATAACCACAAAATTTCCGATACTACCCTCAAGTTGGGGTATGCATTCTCACTCAATATTTAATCATCATTTAATTCCTATAAAATTAATTAAGGGTAAGATTGTCAGGATCCAACAACACTATATACGTATATATGAAGAAGAAAACTGAGAGAGAACAATGAAAGAGGGCTGTTGGCCAAAAATTATTTAGTATTTATAGTTATAAAAAATTTTGTCCTATAAAATACTCCCTCCGTCCCATAAAGTGTTACCCATTTTGACTAAAGTTGAAATTAAGGAAGGGATAATTTTGTGTTGACTTTCCAAAAATACCCTTGATGTGATGAGTAAAAGTAGGATGTGATATGTAGATTATTAGAAAAAAAGTATGATGTGATATGTAGGGTTTGAAAAAGTAAAGGGTAAAGTGGTTTTTTAATAGAAATGGGTAAGGGATTGTGGGACACAGTTTTTTTGAAACGTGTAAATCTTTTTAAGACGGAGGGAGTATATGTTTATATATGATGAATATAAAATAACATTATATATCAAAATTTAAAACACATTACCTAAACCACGGACAATAAGGATTTTATATCCGAAATTAGAATTTTCTTGCATATATATTTAGGTGATCATTTAATTCGGTAATTTTTAAACACTTCAGTTCTTCTACATTTTTCAACTCCCAATTTTTTCAAAATCCTTCCAAATTCTTTCAACACCCAACTTTGAAATTCTAACAAAAAAGAACATGGTCTTATGGTTTTGAAAAAGTTATATTAAGAGTTTTCAAAGTTATTCTGTATTATTTAAAATTTATTCAAAATGCTCATTAAAAAATATTATTCCCAAACAAGGCATTGATCTTTCAAACAATTACGAGTGTTGATTTAGATTTTTTGGCTAATCAACTTTATTTTTTTTAATGAAAGAATTAAATTACACATATAACTCTTGTGAACATATCTTAAAAAGATTTTATTTATTTAATGGTCTTCTTTGTGAGAGTGACAATCTACCAACCTCATAATTAATTAGGACCATGCTACATTTACACCAAAAATTATACCACATTTGTACACTGTGGTTATACACAAACATTTTGATGGTTTACACCGACACAAATATTGGTGTATATGTTAACAAAAATTTACACGGACACAAAGTGTTTATGAATTAACAAAAATTAGTTTTAGACCAACACAAAATGTTGGTGCAAACCTGCGGGGTACAAAGTGGAGTACAAAAGGTCGGGGTACAAGTAGCTTTATCCAATTAATTAATACGATCATATAACTAGATACTCTCTCCGTCCCAAAATATTTGCAACATTTGCTTTTTCAGCAGTCGCGGGAACTTTTGTTTATTTCTATGTTTTCATTGGTTATTTGATAAAATAAAATATTCTTGACACCTCTTATTCCGAAGAACTTTTCATGTAGTTTTTTGATATGTAAATTTTATTTTTTATTTCTATATCAATATGTAAATAAAATGAATAGAAAAAACTTGATATTTTGCATCGGGAATACAAGTGTGATAAATATTTAGAGACGGAGGAAGTATTTTTTTTGGATGCATATTCCTTTACTTGTGTTCATCCACGTGCCTAGCTAAATAGTGAGTGCTCTCAACTGCTTCTACCAAAATAGAGTATAAGCAATTATATGCTTAAATTTGTTTTTTACTTGTAATTATAATATTTAAATACGTACTTAAAAATTATAATAAACTACTCGTATAAGCAAGTTGGTACTTGCTTAATTGGCTTATGAGATTGACTTGATCTGTATAATGAAGTAGTTTAAGCAAAATATTTAAGTTGATTGTCAAACGGTAAAAATATAAAAACTGCTTAGAGTAAACATTTACTAAAAGCATTTCCTTATTAGTACGTATACAGTACTCTTTATTATTATTACGGAGTATGATTTTATTTCGAGCTAATTCATAGATAATTCGATAAATATAAATATTTAAAATTCCAGTTTACCCTTCCCCAATTGATACGAGGATATGATGAAGAGATGGGAGAATGCTACAACCTCAGTATATGCAAAGGCATATATATATATATATATATATATATATATATATATATATATATATATATATATATATATATATATATATATATATGTTAATATGTGCATGCATCATCACATGATGATGATGATGGTACCATTAAATATTGTGTTGGACAAGACTTAATTTTCTGGCTAGCAAACAACTGATAAGGTGCTGTTGTGTGGTAGACAAATCATTATTTATTCAATGTAATCCCACATGGTGTACTTTAGATTTAGATGATAAATTTATAAATCTCCGTCACCAAATAAATTATACTTCGTATATGAGACTCTTTAATTGTCATTTCTAATTTTGTAAAACTTTTGATATAGTTTTTTACAGATTATTATGTAATTTTTTTATTGATATACTAATTTTGCCTCGTAACTCTCAATTTGTAATCAAATTAGGGACTCAAGGTGTAGAAAAGTATATTAATATCGAGTCAATAACATTAAAAAAATTTGATCTAGCCATGTGTTTGGTCCTTAAATGACTTGAATGTTCTTGTAAGAGTATGTTATGAGTATTTGCAAGCAAAGCTAAAAAATGTTCACTCTATCCTGTTGTAATTGTGAAGTACATGATCCGTCTCAAAATAATTTTCTGGTTTACTATTATATATTCTTTCATTATACATTTTCCTCGAGCTAAAGTATTTTTTGAAAAAAATGATTTTCGAATTTACTATTTATATGATCAAATTATATATTCTTTCATTATACATTTTCCTCAAGCAAAAGTATCTTTTGAAAAAATCTATCTACATTCAAATAGAGTAAGAGTTACATACACATTTTCTATTGACATTTTCATTATTTGTTTGAGAAATTGAATTGGTTAAGTTACAACTCATTTTGTAAAGAATTTTATTCAATCCACATTTTTAATATATACTCTGAAATTTTTATTTTTTAATTTTATAATAACTTTAAAATATATTCTCCTTGTCTCAATTTAAATCGTTTGTTTTGATTTATGATAATTTTAGAAATTACTTTCAAATCATTTTATATGAAAAATTGTATAGAATTAAAAAAATTATATATTCAAAAGTTATATCAAAAGATCTATAAAATTAGTGGTGACATAACTATATTATTCTATCAAACGAGTAACAAAAATAAGAATAAGAAATTGAATAAAATTTGAACATGTGAACAATTAGCAAACAATTTAATTTTGAATTGAGAGAATATTTATTTAAAACAATTAAAAGTATTTTCAACCTAAAATCATTAACCAAAACAAAGGTTTTGATGTCAAATACCATGAGTATTTACTTATCTCATGGATAACTCTACCAAACACAAGTTCACTTATCTCAACATGGCCAACAAGGGGGGAGTTTAGAGACCCTCCCTCAATTCTTCATCTTGTTATTAAAAAAATCGCAGTAAATAATACTCCGTACGAAGTATCAAATTTATCATTATGAGAAAGCGCATCTGTTTGCTTGTATCCTCACCTACCACCCTGAATTCTTAGATGTGACACGTGATTTTATTTTAGATCACATGAAAATGGAATCTAGACATAATACTTCATACTACGGAGTATTTTTTATTTTTTAAGAAAAAAACCTTTTTTTTACCAGTGCAAAATGCATTTGTTCACTGATTTTTTCTTTGTACGAATAAAATTGCTTTTTGTATGCATTTTTCATGTCTAGAGTGAAATTTTATATCCCTTCCTAAAAGTTCAAGACAGTAGATAACGATAAAAGTAAAGAACCAAATTGAATTAAAAAAAAGAATAGTGCGAGGACCATTTTACTTTAATTTTACTAATTTGGTCGTTTTGAAAAACTACACGGGCCACACTTTGAAGTTTGACCTATAGTCCCTTATTTGGCTCTTTTCACACCCAAAATGTAAGCCTGCGTGTAAGAACATCTCCAATCATTCCATTTAGGCTTGCTAAAAGCAATGATATAGCAAGCCAACCTCTTTTTCCATCTCCAATGGTTGTGCTATATTATGGTAAGCTTGCTAAAAAAATGAGTTTGACTTGCTAAATATAACAAGCTCTCCAAAATATAGCAAGCTAAGAGTTGTAAATAGATTAGCAACTCATGGTTGGAAAATGAAACAAACAATTGCTTGCTATATCACTATTCACTTCCTAAAATATAAAAATAGCAAGCCAATATAGTAAACATGGTTGGAGATGCTATAAAGATCACATGAATTATTAGGAGTATACAACAAGGAAATGGCTATTTAATTCCAAAGAGTACAAAAGAATGAAGAAAACAAGCTAACATAAATGCAATTCTCTATCCCATGAATAGTATATTTTTGAGTGTAAATATCATTTACCTCAATTTGACTTGTGAATGCAGATCGGCTCTACAACAAAAACCCAGTATAATCCCAACATCATTGAGGTCTAGGGGTCAAGATATACGAAGTCTTACTCTAGTGAGATCTTACAGGTAGACGCCGTTTAACCGTAGATGCATTACTGCATTTATTACCTAAAACTTCATTGGAAGCAAATGAAATTAATGTCATTTTGATTTAAGTCAATTATACACCTAAGCTAAAACATTTTCTTTTTAGTTCCATTGAATATGAAGTGGTACTAAGACCAGTAAAAAAAAGTGCAACGTAACCAAAACAGGAATATATCTGTAAAATGGAACAATGTCAGGGAATTGAAGAGCTTAATATTCCTCCCTCTATCCATTTTGACTCAAAAAAAAAAATTCAAACTCAACAAATGCTTTGAGACGGAGATAGTAGGTCATACTCATGTACTGTGTGTGTGTGCATAAGAAACCTACCAGTAGGTTTTCTTTATATCCTAATTGCACACTATCAGTTCTCTTCAGACACTATAGTAGCCCCAAACAGAAAAGGTGAGAAAAGATTAATAATTCATGAACATGTACCGTAGAGGCGTAGAGACTTCATTCATATGTAAAAGGGCAGTTGCAAGCAGATAATGGGCTTGTTTGGGCAGCTTTGGGAAGCTCTCAAAATTGTTGGCAGGATGGGTTCACATTCTTATGGATTCTCTTGCGCCAATAATGCTGTAAGCTGTTCTCTGCGACGCTCTAGAGCCTGAAATGGATAATATGCGTATGTAGTGGTTATTCAATTACATAATGCAACTGCAGCAAATAACAACTACCACAGTAAAACCCCACAAAAAAGTAGGGTCTTGAGAGGTTGTGAGTACGCACACCTTGCCCCTACTCGAATGTAGAGATCATGTCTCCAAGAGACAAAGTAAACCAGCAATAGTAACTAGACTCAAAGCACACAACCAGAAGCTACAAACCAGGGCAAAAAGGCACCCGCATAAACTACAAAATAAAGGGAAAAGAAAGAAAACGTAAAAACTCGATGATGGGGAAATGTCTATAGCTCTTGAATCCATTTGGACAATATATAGCACTTCTCACAATATGTCTATTGTGCATAAATAAAATTCCAGCTTTATCCAAACAAGCTCTTGTGTATTTCATTACGGCTGTACTTGTAATACTTTAATCACACTGATGGTATATTGGGCCGAGAAATAGATATCCATGTAATTAGCCCAATATATGTGTCCGAGTTATAGCCTAAGTGCATTGGACCCAAACTCGACAACAAGCCATGAGCTTGATGGGCGGGTAAGGTTGATCTGCCGGATCATGAGGCGTGTACTAACGGGCTGGAGCCGTGAGCTGCTAGGGTCGGAAACATGGGGAGATGTTTACCTAGTTTCCTTATGAGACACAATTAGACCCCATGAAAAGAGGATCGCGATTAGGAAACAAAGGAAGCTATAAATAATCCTGCAAGGCAAATGAATGAGAAAGTATTTCCGATTGATTCTTGAGTTCAACATTCTTGTTTCTATAAGCATTCGTATTCCATAATTCTTAAGAGGAGAGTTTGTGAGTCAGTGGAATTAAGTTCCATCATACACCTTACCAACCAAGCCATGTGTATGCTTTTCCTCTGCATCCTTTTACAAATAATATACTAATAAATGGTTACAACTTACAAGTACTTGCAATATATTCAGTCTCAATAAATCTATCTAAATATAATACACTAAATTGTGTCCAAGATTATATAAATCAAATAAAATTGTCACAAGAAATTATGTAAAACAACATTACTCCATGATCTTTGAACTATTTTATGATTTTCATTTTCAATATTTTAAAGTTTCCTTGAAAAACACAATCAACACACTAGGACATGAGTTCTTAATTTTCATTTTCAATATTTTAAAGTTAACTTGACAAACAAAGTACACACACACACACATGACTTCTGAATGTTATAATTATACGGAGTATAAAATATGAGGGACTAAGTCAAGTGAGATGTTGGCAACTTGAAATGTAATTTAGAAACCCAACATAAGCTAGTTCGATGTTTACATCCAAATTTAATTTAGGGAAAGGAATATGTAGTTCCCAACATTTTTTATTCTTCCAAACAAATTCTAACCACATACTTTTCACTTTTATGTACTTCTCTAAAACTCCATGAAGTGAATCTAATCTATGATTCAATTTGGGCACGAGGTGGTATTTATTTATGACCAATATAAAGGCTAAGCAAATCAAAGCGTGTTAAAAAGTTCTCTTTTTTACCCAGATTTGATGTTCCTGAGCATTTTTCATTGTAAAACAAAACATAAAAAGAAAATTAACTTCCCTCATCATCACATTTCTTTTCCCAGGATCCAAAAAATGAAGTAAATGTCATTAACCATATTGTTCAGCACCAAGAAAATTGGAACCTGGGTTTCTGTGATGAACTAAGCACATCCTATTGCTAAATTACCTCCAGATCCATAATTGTTTGCTCCTTGGAAATTTCTTTATTCTGGCGAGCCCGTTTGAAAAACCCAATGCATAAAATTCCCTGAAAGAGAAAGCTTTAATGTAAAATATGAGGTGGAACAATCAAAAACCACATCAATAAACTGATCTCAACTGTCACAAGGTGCTGAAATGTATCAATGTCTTCCCCCCATTAGCTTATACTACATCCAAATATGGATGCCATTGTTCGAACAACATGCAAAATCTCATCATTTTTAATATCATTTTAATTATAAATTTGTATAGAAATAAAAAAGACAAATTACACCACACAAAAGTACATCAAAAGTTCAACAAAACAAAATGTGACAAGAATTTTAATTTTATCAAATGATCAATCAAAATATACAAACAAAAGTTATTGAGAGGCCGTAATAGTAACAAAGGCATCCATTGTGGGACGGAGGGAGTAATTACTCCCTTGACCCATAAAAAGAGTGATTTTTGAGAACTTATTTTCGATTTAAAAAAGAAGTACTCTCTCCGTCCCCTAAGATGTTCTCATTTTGACTTTTGGTGGTTTTTAAGGAGAGTTGAAAAAAGGTGAAAGTTTACCATAATACCCTTAATGAAAAATGGGTGGAGTGTATTAAATGAGGTGGGTGAGGTGTAATAAATAAAGTAAGTGGGGGTAGTTGTGGATTTTAATTGTTAAAAAATGAAATGAAAAAATATATTGTGGACAAAGAAAAGGGGATATTGGGAAGATCTATGGGGGGACGGAGGGAGTAATATTTAACAAAAGAAACTTAGCTTCATCATATTTGACATTTTCTTTTTCAAAAAAATCCCAACGGGGGGAGAGGGTGGGTTGGGCTAGGGCAGGGGTTTAAGGGGAGGTTGGGGGTAGGAACCATCATTTTTACCAACGGAGCACTGTAGGTGCCCCAAACTAACTGGTATAAGAAACTAGTGTGTAGCTGCCTGACAATTGGAAAAAGTTATCCCTAACTAAAATAAAAGGTTATACCTTTGTGAAACTAGAATCTTTTTATGGGGCGGGGAAGTATTTTTTTAAACATGGAGAAGGGCCATAATTACTTTCAAAAGGTTGACATCTGTTGCAACAGAAAGTTCTTAAATCAATTACAGAAATGTACATCGTATGAATTAACTAAGTAACCCAAATTAAGACCATAACATGTGACATGAAACATGAAAGGGCTCTGAATTATCAAAGTGAGCCACTGAATCAAACCCAAATATTGAAATATATATTTTCACACTCAATTCAATAAGGTGTGGTTTCTCTGAGTCTGGTTGGGAGATCTACGCACAGAAGTGGAGAAAGATGGAAAGGGATCAATGAGATTTAGCCTGTGTCGGGTTGGGAAGAAATAGGGAGGAGATAACTACGAGACAAATGTAAACTTTCTCTTGTTTGGTTATGATAGAAATGGGAGAAAAGTGTTCAACACTGTTTTCGTTTCTTCTTCCTAATTGACATAAATAGGAGAGATGTGCATTCCCTCCACAATTTCTACTACCGATTCGCTATCCTCCCTCTCTTGCCAATTTCTCTCTCCTCTATTTCTTCCCTAAACAAGATAAAGGATAAGGATTGCACAGATAGTTGCTTCAAAACACGCATGCATACAAGCTCAGGCAACATGCCTGGAGAGCCTTGAATCAACATAGACCCCACCAGTCGAGATGCAAGGTAGCGGCTATGGATCCCACTGTGATATGACAAAGGATCCATTTCCACTGTTGTGCGCTCAAACTGTTTGAGTATTTAGGTACTAGAAAGGCCTGTTAAACTTTGTTAAACTTACTGATAGGACATAAATGGCACCACATGCAAGAAGCAAGTAGCTTGCTATTTGCTGGACAAGAATCAACTCATGTTGTTGCCCATTATATTCAGGGTAAGCTCTGGTCATTACTGCAACACTGGGATAAACACAAATTATGACAATTAAAATTAAGCTAAACTACACAGCTCATAAGAGAAGTGTAGAAACAGAATAGGTAAGGGAGTTGATGTTTTAGTCTTTCGCACAACAGTCTTTAAATGATCAATCAGTGTCAAGTAAGCAATGTTACTACTCTTGTACCAAAAAGAAAAGATACATATTTGAAAACTTTTTCCTCCAAGATATGGTCACAATTAACAAAAAAAATCTCATTTGCATTACTTGTGTACTTTTTCAACAAAAAAAATCTAAACCAAGTTAAGGGTAACTAATATAGTTAAACCAGCATGCCTAGTGCTAAATACACTTCAAATCTAATTCCATATAAAATCTCTCAATATCTTAGGGTAAATTTCAGCAATGGTACCTGAACTTCCACTGGAATTTTGAAGTGGTGCCTAAACTTTAAAGCCTTTCATAAAAGTACCTGAACTTACATAATCCTTTCACTAAAAGTCCATTTATCCGTTTCCAAATTAACTTCCGGTCATTTGGGCTAAAATTGGAATTTTATATATTTTAAAATTTTTAATTTTACCCCATTTCTTTTTTTCTTCTTCTCCCCCTCCCACTCCCTTCTTTTTCTTCTTCTTTCACCCCCTTTCTTCTTCTTCTTCTTCTTCTTCTTCTTCTTCTTCTGCATAGTGCAAATATTTCTAAAATATGACTGTTAAGTTTAATTACTGAATCAGTAAAAGGATTTACCGACGGTGGCGGAGTGAAGGTGGTGGTGCCGTCGACGACATTGCGATTCTTGATGATAATGGTGTTGGTTCTCCCGTCTTCCAAGAACATTATGTTCGTCTTCTAGGGTCCGGCGAGTGGCGTGCGCCAGCCACGCTTTGCGTCTGGTCAAACTTTTTTTAAAAAAATAAACTGACCTTCACCTATTTAATCACGTTTCTTCTGGCACGTCACTCCAATTCTTACGACCGAATTCCCCCAAGGCTCGGAAACCGCTCCAGAGTCTCTTTAGTCGATTCTTCTTCAGGACTCCATCGCCAGCAAAAATTTTGTTATCTTAGGCGCAATTGCAGCACAAGTTGGTCACAACACTCCTCCTTTTTAGCATAGTCGATTCTTACTTTTTTAGTTGATTTATTTTTATTATGTTTTTTAATCCATATAATGTGTAATGATGCTGATTATTACACAGAGTAATTATTACGGCATTTTGTTTAATCTCTTGTTTGCTCGACTAGTTGACTCACTTGACCCACACAATTGCAATTAACATCTCACTTCTTATTTTTCTTTTTGTCTTATTCGTATTCACTATGTGTATTACGGAGTATTAAATTCCCATGCGTGCATGCATACATACACACATGCACACATGCATGCATGCATGAAGACATTTTGATTTAACAGATATTAAGAAGATTTCTGACAAATGTTTAAAATTGTAGAAAAGATTTGTTAAAATTTGTTTTAAAGAGAAATATTTTTATCTCATATTCTTTTCCGAAAAAAATGAGAAGAAAAGGATATAGTATTCTGAGACTGACGAAAAAGAAAAGTACGTAAATTATTTTGGTACAAAGGGCATATTCAATTATACATTATTTAAAAAATAAAGAAATGTTACATGTACACTACATTTAGAGAGAACTTACACCACACCTCAAATTTTAAACAAGAATAAAGAAATGTTACATGTAAACTACATTTAAAGAGAACTTACACCACATGCATGCATGCACAAGCATCCATCCATCCATCCATACATACATACATACATACATACATACATACATACATACATACATACATACATACATACATACATACATACATACATACATACATACATACATACATACATACATACATACATACATACATACATACATACATACATACATACATACATATATATATGTTCGCCATTTGACCGCCCGCCTCTCGCCATGCCTCTCGCCATAAAAAAAGTTCTCTCACCCGCCCCTCGCCATTCGCCATTAACAACTACGGCGACATGGATGAGGATATGATGCAGAACTTGTAAAGCAATGCCTAACGTGTGAAGCACAATAATAGTTTCTAATCTCATGTGCATTATTCACGTGTGAAGATTTGTGGTTCCACTAGATTTCAAAAATCATAGATGTAAGGACATTCTACACTTGTGCGGCTATCTTTCATATTTTAAAAATGAATGAAAATTAAATGTATTCTACCACAATAAAATACAACTAGACCCAACTGTAAGAAAACAATGCCAACAAGTGGCAATAGTGAGTGGTTAGAGAAATGGTCGCCAAGCTTTTTCCCAAAAACAATGATGAACAGATGATGTGAGACACTGTCCATGATGAAGAGACATATGTGGCATGGGAGAACCGACAGTCATGAAGATATGAAAGTGATGATAAGACAACAATTTGAAAGGAACTCACGAACAATAAAATTATTATTAGAGGGAGTCGGAAGAAGCGACACTAGGGTAAAAAAGATGCTAGTTAAATGGAATAAAATAAATAGGGTTACAGGTTAAATGTGGGGCGTATTTAGCAGTTTGAAAAAATAAAGGGTTGTAGTTTGGTGAATGCTGACTTTTTTTGGGGACAGACTTGGTGGGGTTAGTAGGTGATAAAGGTCTAAAACAATAATAACACTTTAGGATTAAGAGCCGTACATACAATATTTGCAGCATACCCCTTCCAGCCCAATATTCCAATACCTGCATCAGTTTTTACAATAAGATGGATCAGAGGGGATATTGACTTCTAAATGGAAAAGAAAGCAGGCAACAAGTGTCAGATAGACATGAAAACATAGTAAAGGTAGGCTTGTGACCAGTAGTATCGTACTTTGGTTTGGAAAGCCATCTGATGACCAAATCTAATTTTATTTTTTTCTTTTTTAGAAACACATATAGACCCTTCAGATCAACAGGGACTGCAATATGATTCATCGCATTGTAATTAAACACTTTCACATTTGAAAATCAATCAAGGAAAGTATGCATCACGGAAATAAATAAAGTAAAAAATAAGCATCACAGACCTGGCACCTAGATTTATGGCCATCGTCCCAATTGTGTTGGGTGATGGCATAAATGTTACAGTGTGAACAAGCTGTGTAAAATTAATCATTACTTGAAAATACACATTTATGCAGAGAAAAAAAACATCAGCATTTAAGCCAGAATGAACATATGAATACGAAAATAAATTGCTTCCAGGTATGAAATGTTCACAATTGACAAACCTTCCAGAACTTGATGAAGAACCCCCATTCCGTTTCAGCAACAACCACAATCATTGCAATCACAACCGCATAACACCGGAAAATTCCATCAAACACCTGAGGGATTAGTGAATCACAAGTCACAACAAATGTTTTTTTTAATTTCGCAATAAGTAGAGAAATCTAATTGTTAACCCTAACTAGAGACAGAGACGGATTATTTACATCATATCCGTTTCTGAAGGATCGGAAAGCGGAGTAAACATTGACGGCAATGCAGAGAATTGCAGCCACCGAAGTGACGAAGCTGAAAACTCTACAGGTGAGTAGGAACGAGTCTGCTCGGGCTCGAACCCTGGTCGCAGATGAAACCGGCGGCGGTTGCTCTACACGCCGGGAATGGGAACTCTCGCCTAGGTCTCCGTCCTTCGACATCTCGAGACACTTTCTCGAGTTCTGGATATAGATATCAGTACATCGCCGTCCGTACTGCTCTTGGAAGAGCGAAGGAGACGATCGAGGCTTTTAACGGGTTTCGGCGGATGCGATTTTGGAGAGTTCGGGTAGGGTTTAATTAAGGGCGTGTTTGCTTGTTACACGATCGAGGCTTTTAACGGGTTTCGGCAGATGCGATTTTGGAGTGTTCGCCGTTCGGGCAGGGTTTAATCAAGGGCGTGTTTGCTTGTTACAGTCTTTTTTAGAATTTAAACTCTTAATTTTTTTAATCTTACTAATTTTATGATTCACCCTCATTTTTATTTTTTCTTTAATTTTTTAATATAAATAAGACACTTTTTTTATATTAATCTTCATTATAAAATAAAAAATATATCAATATTTTAAACTATATTAAAAAATAATTGATAAAATAGTTACATAGAATGTTTTATAAATTTAAATTCATTTGGACAAAATGGAGAAATGAAAAAGTTAGCTTAAAATGATTAAGTAAGACCTACTTATTTTTTTAGCTTATAAGCACATTATAAACACATAGAAACATATCTATCAGTTGACTTATAAGTTAAAAACAGATTATATACTTAGATAAACAACAATTAAAAAAGCTTGTACAAAGTTTGTAATACGAAACCGAGAAAGCAAACTAGTCAAAAGCGGATGAGATTGATTTTTGATACTTGGTATTGCAATTGGTGGTTTAATTTCACTGGTTTGGTATTCACCTACAATCGAAGACAAAATAGAAAGTAAGTTTGTCATCCATTTCAATTCAATTTTGCTCAAAAAATATGTAAACCATTAACTTTAGTCTTGTTTTATTCGTTTTTATTTCATTTTATTTCGATGTTTTTAGTTTTAAAAATAAAAATTTACAAGTATTAAAAAAAGTTGTAACAACACCAACTCGATAAACACTAACAAAGTAATACTCTTTTAACAAGGTAATTCAAATTTTAGTGAAAAAAATCAGTTTTTCATCATCTCCGATAGAGCCAAAATTTTACCATTTTTTGACTTTGGGATGTGATGGAATAAATCAAAATTGATCTCCAAACTATATGTACTTCTTTAATTAATGAAGTAGTACTTAGTCAAGCAATGCAACTTTTGACATTGAGCCGGGGATCTCTTTAGAAACAGCCTCTCTACTTTCGAGTATGGGTAAGGTCTGCGTACACACACCCTCCCTAGACCCTACTCTTGTGGGATTTAACTGGTTGTTGTTGTTGTAGTGAAAAAATCAGATCGATATTACAACCTTTTTAATGATGCAACACCAAAATAACTATTGAATCGACCAACGAAACCTTGTAAGTGTAACATAAAGTAATTTTTTAAAAAATAAATAAACATTTATAGTAGTAAATACAATACCAAAGCAAACTATATCTTCGAATCGAATATTTGAACAAACCAACTCCTGAAATACAATAGCCAAACATTTATGTTTTTTTCATTATCTTTAAATTCTTGAGGCAATTTAGTAATTCTTTTTAACTCCTACTTCATTTGCAATTTCTAAAGAAAAATCACTTAACAATAAAAATATATATCGAGAATAAAGAGTAGATAACACAAAGTATATGAATAAAAGATAAAGAACATAACTGAAATCTGGAAAAATATTTTTCACAAATTCTTATTATACTTTGGTTTAAAACGGCGTTATTCAGTTAAGTCTGTCTTAATCGCACATAGCATTCAAATGTTTAGTAGTAAGCATTCGAATATTTCGTGATAAGATGCAACACTTCGCGCAGAAAATCACTAAAATGATATGTTTAGCATTACTGTTGCATACATTCGAATGTTGTGGCCAAACACTCGAATGATCTATGTAAAGTTGTGTTGTTTCGTCAATAGACACGTTCTATTAATTTGTCTCTCACACACACACACACGAAATCCCATAGTATGTTTGAAAGAACGATTGAATCTCCATACTCATTAATGTGAAATTTAACACTTGATTCATTTATTCTATCAAGATTGTTCACGCTTATTCGTATATCATTTTACATAACGCTGATAGCCTGATACGCAAGATTACCACACTCCAAAATTTCTAACATTATGTCCGAGTTATTTGACCACATGATGTATTTGTTTTTATTATTTAAAAATTAATGTACTAATTTAATAGTGACGGAAGACCACAATGATTATGTATGTAGATAGTTTTTTTAAGAAAAATAAAAATCACAAAAAATCGAAGTAAACATAACTTCTACAATTTTATTTGTACGGTTTGATTCCTTCATCGTCGGGTAAGGGTGTCAGTCCAGTGCTCCATTTACAAAATTAATGATTTCTAGTTTCACGAATCCCAGTAAATCCATCTTGACACGAAATATTTACGTTGGATCTCGGTGAAAAGATAAGTTGTATTGTAATGAAAAACATTATTTTGTACAGTAAAAACATAACTTATATTTTGGTGAAAACATAAATATGTGTGGTAAAATATAAACTTGTACGGAGCACAATGAAGACATAAGTCACGGTAAAAAATATAAATGTGTATGATGAAAACATAGTTGTATCTGGGTAATAATGTATTTTGACGAAAAATATAAATTGTATCTTGGTGAAATTTTATGGGTAATTTATCTAAATAAGACTAAAATATAATGACTTTCTCAATATAAGACTATATGTTTTTAATTCCTAATGTAGGACCATTATTAGTCATTATTTATTAGTCATTATTCAACTAAATGTCTAGCATCACTTGAACATTATTCTTCTCACTAGTCATTATTAAGTCCTATTTAGGAAATAAAAAAGTTTAAATCTTAGGGAAAAAGACCAAAGTAGAACTAAAATATTGAAAATATACCAAAATAGGATTTTCATGTTTTATTCCCGAAATAGGACTTACATTACCATACATGGTCATATACATTACTAAAAAAGTATAATAACTTACACATGTACACTGCCACATTAAAACATGGCAAAACCACATTACCACAATGCCAAGTCCTGCTTCGGATAAAAAAAAATGAAAGTCCTATTTTAATATGTTTCTATATATTTTAGTTCTATTTAGGGTGATTTCTATAAATCTTATGTTGAGAAATGATTTATTTTTCAGTCAAATTTTTCATACAGTACAAATTTCACAAATTTTTATAGGGTGATAATGTAAGAGTGGATATGGGCAGTAATTACTTAGTACAAGTTGGACACGGTGACTAAACTGTTAAAGCTGGATGATCCTTATCCTATGCTAATAATGCTATTCATTCCGATCTTCATCGGCGATGCACGGTAGTCTATTGCGTCTTTAGAATAACCGCCGGCGATATACTCTTTCCGTTGATTCATAGGGATGCTTTCAATTTCTCCTCCGCCATTTCCGCCCCCTTCGGCGCGGCTTGTTCCGCACCACCACAGGCTCGTCCTCTCCAACGAGAAATTTGTTCCTCCGTTTGCCCGTTCGTCCTCGATTTGCAGCGCTAACTCACCGGTTTGCTGCCGCTGCATCCGCGGCGGCGCGGATCCGTCGCCGTCGGAGTCAGAAGAAGGTCCGAGCTGGAAGTGGGACCTGGCGATTCTGGAGGCTGTTAAGAATGTGATGAAGCGATTCAATGAATTCGTGAGTCCAAAGCGGAATGAGGAGAGCGTCGGAATTGTCAAGGCGAAAATTGCTGAAGAGGATGAGGAATGGGATTGGGTACGATGGAAAGAGCATTTCTCCCAGGTGGAGGATCAGGAACGCATTATTTCAAATTTAAAGGTAATTTTTTCTGCCATTTTTCATCCAAAAGATTTGTGACGATTCTGATGGAGGTGTTTGTTCTGCAGTCACAGTTAGCTGGATATATTAATAGAGAAGATTATGAAGGGGCGGCGAGGCTTAAGGTAGCTATAGCTGCTGCTGCTGCAAATGACACTGTAGGCACAGTGAAGTCTCAATTCAATGTATGAGTTCCTCAACTCTATACTTTTTAAAAAATCAAATCTTGATTGTTTGTTTCTTTAGTGTTATTCACATTTGATTATACATTAATTAGTGTTTTGCATCAATTAATGTTCGATTGTTTTGCATTAATTAATGTTCTCTTTCATTGATGGCTATATGTTTTTGAAACTCGAATGCAGGACACAGTGGAGGAAGAGCGGTATTCGGATGCTGCCTGGTTACGTGATAATGCTGGCACTGGATTGGTTAGTAAGCTTAACCAGATAACTTAATGTTTGAGCATCCATTCTGATTATTACCCAGTTCCTCATTAATTTTCACCCTCAATAAACTTCACTTTCACTATTTATAGAGTCAAAACATATCTTCTTTCTTTACTTATTTACTTTAACTATTCTTTAGAATAACATAATCTTGTCACATGTTTTAAAGAGCTTTAAATGTAGTTTTATAATAATTAAATTTAGTTTCTTTGATTTTACATTAATATTCTAAACAATTGAATTGAAAATAATCCCTGTCAAACAATGGTAAATTGAATTTCATGCAGTGCGGTTAATTAAGTTAGTGCTCGAAAGATATTCCGGTCGAGGAGCATAAAAAGCAAGCTGCCAAACATGCACTAATTTATACTTGAAGAGTCTGTTTAATGAATATGTTTGTATGTGAAGTGATGCACAATCTGTCACAAACTCTAAGTGCATATTGTTTCTAGTTTTCCTGTTCTCCACATGTGTACTTGGTTAGCGTTGGTAAATTTTGCAGATGTTTTTTCCCACATTTTCTTTTGAGTGCTCTATAAGTTCTTGAACTTAACGAAGCTTTTGATATGAGCGTAGGTGGGATGGTGGGCTGGAATTTCAGATAGTGATCCTTATGGGCACATTATCCGTATAAGTGCTGAGTATGGAAGATATGTGGCTAGAAGTTATACACCAAGGTAAATTACTTGATTGAAGGCCTCCTTTTAATGATTCCCCTTGAAGAAGGACAAGAAAGAGATACTTTAGATTTATTTTGTAAATTATTGTGAATATATAGTAATATACTCATTGGGATATGCATCCAATTTTCAGACAGCTTGCCTCTTCAATGGATGGTTCCCCCATCTTTGAGATATTTCTGACAATGAAAAAGAAAAACAAATACAAGCTGCAGGTACTGCTTTAAAAGCATATGGTTTTTCTCTAAATTACTGTTCAAGTGTTGAAGCAAGTTACATTTTTACATGGTGCTCACCCACGGGGGGTGGGGGTGAGGGGGAGAGTTGGTGGATCCACTGCACTAAGCGTCTATACAATAAGTAATGTAATTATTTCCTTACACATGTAAGAGAATGAGAGTTGTAGTGATATATTGCTTTAGTAGTACTCTTGAACAGTTTGACAACTCCAATTGCATGCACATGTAAATTATCATTTTCAAGTTTACCCTTATTTAATCACCCCCATTGAACTTAAAGGCTACTCTTATATGGAGTATATGATATTGTAAACTTTGCAAAGTCATAAAACAAGTGAAAAACAACAATGAATCCAGTTTAATCCCATCTCTTTTGGGTTCAAGATGTACCCAACCTTACTTCATTTTATAGATGTTTCTTTTGTTACACCCTTGAAAAGGGTATAAATAAGAATAACATTCAAAGTTAATCGTTCCAACAAACTTATTAACAATCATTTCATATTTCTTGTGGAAACTGGAAAGACATGATAGACTAATTTACAATCATTGTGTGACATGTGGAAAATATTGTAACTTTCTTCATTAGCCAGTAACTTTGAGACTTGTGTGAATCATGTTCTTAGGCTGTCTACTTAAAGCGGATAGTAGCTGCACGGGATTCAACAATTTCTTCCTCCAAAGCATCTGCTGCTGCGAGTAACTTGGACTCTCTGAGTCCAACTGAAAATAAAAATGATCTTTTTGGAAACGATAATCAATTTCCAGAAGATGACGAGGATAGTGATGATGAGTCTGGTTTTGTGAATGCATTACGAGATATGATTCCTGGTATGAAGGTCAAGGTTTTGAAAGTAACAGCTCCAGCTAAGGCGGACCGAGATCTATTTTCGAAGGTGATTGAACAAATAATTGAAGATGAAGATGAAGATGAAGAGGAAGATGAAGAGGAAGACGAAGAGGAAGAAGTTAGGGAATTAGACACTGATATAGGAAGTGTGGGTGCCACAGAAGAAGTTGAAGATAAAAGCAGCATGGAGCAGAATGCTATTGAAATGAATGCAAATCGTGGGACCGCTGATGGTGATGAACAAAGCCAGATTTCTTTTAAGGTTTTTGTGAGTGGCCCTGTACGGAAAGTCTCGACTGATGATCGCAATAACGTTTTTCTGCGTGTACCGGCTAGGTTGGAAAGAAAGGGTCATTTAACATTTACTTTTACTATAGAGGAAGACAATTTACAAACTTCTGGCAGTAAAGAAACTTTGCCAAATAGAAATCCAAAATTCCAGAGTCAACGGAGTGTAGACTATCTAATGCTTGATCTTGCAAAGTCTATTGCTAGGGGGAAAATCCCTACAAAGGTTAGAGTTGCTAACTTTGTTTATCTGGTTCTTATTTTATTTCTTACTGTTAGTGTTTGTTATAGATTTGTCATATTTACCTTAGAAACATGCAGGTGCTTAAAGATGTGAGTGAGCTGTTAACTCTTACTCTAAATCAGGCTAGAAGTCCCCAACAATTGCCAAAATCAACAACTTTTAGTCGCATTGAGATCCCCTCCTCTCATGACCCATTAAATGGTGACAAATTACTCTTTTCATATTGACTTCTGTATCATTATTGTCCCAACTTTTATTTTCTATACTCTGTTATATTCTAATATTCGTCAATGGCATTGGTCTCGCGCATTGCAAATGGAGCTAAAAGAGTTGCTATTGATAATGTTTTAGTTCCGGGCACATAATGGACTAAATCAAAATGGAACATTAAACTTCCCTTGATTCTTACTTTTTGTGAAGTTTTGGGATGTAAGTGAAGTTTTGGGGTGTAAATGAAGCACCAAACCCCGATGTGCTTGGGATTATACTGGGTTGTTGTTGTTGTAGATTCGTTAATGATACTCTTATTTTTATTAGGCCTATATGTTGGTGTACCTGGTATTCAGTCTTCAGAAGTGATCCACCTAAGGCGCAGATTTGGCCAGTGGAAAGAAGATGTTAAAACGAAGGAGTCACCTATGGTTCAATTTCATGAATATGTTGAGGCTGTGAAATTAACTGGAGATTCTAATGTGCCTGCTGGCCAGGTAATTCATTAAGTAACTGAATTACTAATTTCTGTGTTATGATATAAAAAATGTATGTAACCTTCTACTTTTGATCTCTTGCTAAATCATAATTAAATCATAATTTTTCTTTGGCAGGTTGCCTTCCGTGCAAAAATTGGAAAACAATATCAACTTCCTCATAAAGGGATTTTTCCAGAAGAATTTGGGGTGGTATGTGGGCAAATTAAACCGTACATACGGATGTACCTCTTTCTATGTACATCCAATGTATATTATTCAACTCGGCAATGTGTATTCATTATTTGTATAATGTGCACACTTTTAACATGTACAAAAAAAATCAACTCTTTTTGCCAATTCATTTTCAAGATTTTGTTTTGTTCTTTCATATATGGGAAGTAAAATTCTTTTTACAATGAAACGAGCATTGTGCAATAATTAAATGTGCATTTGTGCAAACATCAATTGCATAACATTCATACTTTAAGTTTATGCAAAATTGTGTGATATGAATAATATGTACTCCATAACATTGTAAATATGCATATGTCAGATTTACAAAAAACATCGTAGATTGAGATGTAATATATTGGAATTCCGGTATGCGTAGTTGTGAAAGGTGTATGCCTACATTTCATCCCGTTCATGCATTTTTCCAGTCTTATGCCATTTTGGCATAAGTGACATTACTCACACACGTATGCATGTGCACATAAACCCACATACCTTTTCTTTCTGAAGATCAGTTGTGTTTTATCAATAATGCAGATTGCTCGGTATAAGGGGCAAGGAAGGCTGGCTGAGCCAGGATTTCAAAATCCTCGATGGGTTGCCGGAGAGCTAGTAATTCTGGATGGAAAGGTTTCCATCTCTTTCTCCCTCTCAATATTTAGTGGTATATTGTGTGTACCATTCTACCCATAGTCCTTTTTTTGCATTCTTTTACATTGAACACTCACATTTAGAAGCTACTAGGGCAGATGATGATGTTGAGGTTGATGTATGGTCATACACAGATGGATAGGATTTGAAATGATGGGGAGAATACATTGTGGGAAGCTAGATTGAGATGGTTGGTGCCCATAGTAAAGAGTAGTACGGATGGGTAGAGGTAGACTTAAAATTAGTTGGAAGGAGGTGATTAGACAAGACTTACAGCTTCATGATCTTATCAAGGATATGACCTTAGACAAGAACAAGTCTAGGATTGAAGTGGTAGAGTAGACATGTGATCCTTAGTTTGAAATTTGTGCGCGCGCTTTGTACCTAAGTTTTAGTTTCTGCTAACGTGTTTGGTTTTGTATGTGCTCCTACTTTGTGTTTGTCGTTGAGTGAGTATCTCTTGTAAACAATCTCTGTAGGAATTTAGACGGGTCTGATGTTGTTGTTTTGCATTATTTCACATTCATTTGATTTTTGCAGTACATCAAAGGAGGGCCTGTCGTCGGGTTTGTATACTGGGCCACTGAGTATCATTTCTTGCTTTTCTTTCATCGCCTGAGGCTGCCGGAGTAGATTACTACTGCTCGTGCAGGTCGATCTGTTTATTCTTTCCTCAAATTTTGAAGGTATGTTTTCTCTCGTATACTCCGTACAAAATAATAATAATACTAATAATAATAGTAATAATAATAATAATAATAGTAATAGTAATAATAATAATAATAATAATAATAATAATAATAATAATAATGCCTCTTACATTTCTGCATTTCTTTGACTCGAGTATTTTTCATTTCCTCTTATTTCTCATTAGGACCAAACCTTATAATGTGTTTTTGCTGTTTATCATTATGATGTAGGTCAATTTCAAAGGGCCTTCTGACTTGAGTTGCAGATGCAGAAAGCTAAGTTTTGATGTACGAGTAATATTAGTATTTGAATAATCACAAGTTTGCATTTCTTTTTTCTATTTCTACTCAGTCCTAAAATTCTCAGTCCATTTAGCTTTTGTTTTTTTATGGTCTAATTCATAATTACAATAATGTAAATATGCTGCTGTTAGTGTATATATATATATATATATATATATATATATATATATATATATATATATATATATATATATATATATATATATATATATATATATTGGCATTAATTATATATTGGAAGGAATGAGAAACTTGCCCCAAATGCACTGATTTTTACAATGTAGTATGCTAAATAAAGTATTCCCAATATAGGGATTTGTACCGTGATAATGTGACACTATATATGAACATTTCATAATACTTTTTGGTAATGTATCTTGTTATGATTAATTATGTATATGCAAAATACGAAGAAAAAGCATAGAACTCATATGTTGGTAAACCTTTTATGTTTTACTCTAATTTTAATATTTTTCCTTTTTATATTATAAAATCTTTTGAATTTTTTTCTACCATTACGTCTATTTTGTTCATAACTTTTTATATGTAAGTCATTATTTAGCAAATAATATGACTTGCTTATATTTTTGTCCAGACATTTTTGAATTGAAATACTCACGTTTTCTTTTGGAATGAAACACATTTTAAGAATAAATTATGTCTTGCTTATAGTTTTTCTTTTAAATTAAACTATTTTTTTTTGTTTTTTTGTTTTGGTATAAAAAAGTACAAAGTAAAAGAAAGAAATTTTTTCAAAAAAAAGTCATTTTTAGTTGAACGGAAAAGATAATATTACGGAGTAGTAAAATGTGGCATATGAAACAACATTAGTACATTACATAAAAAAAGTAAAGAAAAACAAAAAGAATTGAACGAAAATGAAAAATATTAAAACCAAAAAATTAAAGATATTTGTGGTAATCCTATGTTTAGTTGTGGAATAAAGTTATTGTTTATTTTTAGAAATACAAAAAAAAAGAATAAATATTAAATCTTAATTTGTAAGATATAATTTAATTTTAGTAGAAAAATGTTATAATTAAATTAAAATTGTGGTGTAATCAATGCAGTAGAAGTAGATCACTATGGGTAAGGTTCTAAATTGATAACCGAACATTTCGATTTATCATCCGCATATGTATCTGTTTACATGAAAAATATTTGCATAGTGGTTATTATCCATATTCGATTAAGGACATCCGATTGGTAGACGGATAAAGATTTGATAATCATATATCCGATCTGTTTATAATCGATACGCGTAAACATTTGTTTGAGTAATCGTTTATCCGCGTATCTGATATATTATACTCCGTATATAGTTTTTCTAATGTTTTTTTATATTTTATTTTTCTATTGACATCTCAAAATACAAGACATTTTATACGCATAATATATGTCTAGACGCATAAAAATATGTCTAGACACAAAACAATACTAGATTCGGCCCGTGCGATGCACGGAAAGAAGTTATATCAAATTTTAAATGATCAATAGTAAGAAAAATATATAAAATAATTAGTATCAATTTAATTAACTACGTAGTACTTCACAATTATTTTATTACTCCAAACTTAGAATCAAATGATCCATTATTGGTAATCTACAAATTAAATTTAGTAGATTTAAGTCATTTCATGGGAGCATTTTTTCCAAATAACAACATAACATAATTCATTAGCGATATGTTACACTAATTGCCATATAAATTTTAATGTAATTTTAATTAGAGAGCGTCTAAAATGACACCAGTTACTTATACACCAATTGCTTACACCAGTCTCTGTTTGGGATACCTACGGTGCTCTGTTTGTAAAACCGACGGTTCCTACCCCCGTAACACACCCCCTAAACCCCCTAAACGGACTGGTGTAAGCAATTGGTGTATAAGTAATTGGTATCATTTTAAATTTACCGTTTTAATTAAACAGTAAGTTATACACACCAAATAAATATTTTATTAAGTTAAATAAAAACTTAAGGAACATCTTCGATGGTCTAAATTATACCCCTGTGGCCATGCCTATCAATCTATCATATTCGAACCTTTAACAAATTTTTGTTTATTTTATATGACAGAACTATTGAACTTTGTATATAATTTTACTTTTAAATCTAGCGCCACCTGTTCCGGGGTGTAAAAGTTACTTTTTTCATGTACTCGTACTAAATTGAAGTCATTTAAAAAAAGAATTACTTGCTTGGCTCATTGAATTTCTTTACAATTTGATTTCTTTTTTATAGTTTACAAATTTTAACTACAAATTCTAGAAACATATATTTAATCACGGAGTATGATTATAGACTATAATCCAATTAAGAGTTGCTAAAGTCACTCCAAAAATGATTATATTTAATCTTTTCAATTAAATTTGTTAAAAGTGTGGAAATATGGTCATCTTTCATTCGTTTGGGTGAATTTAGTGATACCTTCAATTAATTAAAAATAAAAATTTTATCCTCCTTTTGCCCCAAAATATAGAGTGCTTCTATTGATGGTGTACCTTGAGTGTATATCATTTTTGTGAATCTTCTCATATAAAATCTGCCTTGCTTTAGTTTTTATTTGCTGCTATTTATTTGAAATCACCAAAAGGGAACTCCTTTAATAACCACATAGCACTAAGGAATAATGAGAGTTTAAATTTTGCTGCAATTGACAGTTAGGGTTTGATACTATTATACTACCTCCGTTCCAAACAGATTTACACCTTTTGACTAAAGTTGAAATTAAGAGAGGAATAATTTTGTGTTGACTTTCCAAAAATACCCTTGATGTGATGGATCAAAGTAGGATGTGATGTGTAGATTATTAGGAAAAAGATATGATGCGATAGGTAGGTTTTAAAAAGTATGGGGTAAAAGTGGTTTTTAATAGAAATGAGTAGGAGATTGTGAGATACAATTTTTTTGAAAGGTGTAAATCTTTTTGGAACGGATGGAATAATAGTTACATACTTTTTGGAACAAAAATAGTAAGTTTACTATTTTCGTTCTTGAAAACCTTTCTCTTTTTTTTAACATTCCTCCAAAAAAACATTTCTCGTTTACATTAAAATGTCACTTTTATCTATACTAATTCTTAACATACCAAAATTGAGCAATCAAACCATCTATCCCAAAATTGCCTAAATTATACTCCGTGCTTGGTAATAAAACCATGCAGCATCAACCAACCTATGAAATACCAAAATTGTACTTGTCAGTTTAAATATTGAAAGTTTAAGTCATATCATGCACATTCACTCAAAATTGGGCAGGAGGTGTTTGGACAGTAGCAATCCATTTTGGGCGAGAAACAACATAATATATTTTCTTTTCTTTTTATATATAGTAGGATGTGTGTATGTTAGTACATTTCTCTTTTTACCACATGGAGTTGGAGCTGCCGTAGAATATTATAAATCACAGAAAAATAATAAAAATATTACTCTATAACAAATTACAATTGAACGAATATTGACTTTAGTTTAATTTGAAATTAAAGTATTGCTCAATTTGACTTTATAAATTGGAAACAGATATGGATATATCCGATATTCAATCGACATCTGACTGATGTCGATATAGTTTTCATTTTTAGTATCTGTCAAGATTCGTATCCGAATTCGATATCCGGCAAAAGTAAATGGATACAGATCTGGTAATGGCACAACAGATCCGATTAATATCCGTTTATATTCTTGACTATTAGTGTTGATTGAAAAGACGAGTGTAGTCATCGTTCATGTAGTATTGAGTAATTGCTGATTTGAAGTGAGTGATGATTGAGTGCTTCCAATAAACCAAATAAGTAAACGTTCCCTTCATTCTTCAATTCCTTACACTTGTTTGGTAGGGTAGACAAAATACATAACTTATACTCCCTCCGTCCCAATTTAAATTGCCTGTTTTCATTTTTGGGCATATTTAAGGAAAATAAAAAATAGAGTTGATTTTCTGAAATTATCATTACTTTTTAGAAGGGGTGATGATGAAAAAGAAGATAAGGTGAAGAAGAGTGACTTATTTTAGGGGTAGTTTAGGTATTTTATTTTTAAAAGTTTACGAAAACAACTAACAGACAACTTATTTTGGGACGGAAAAAAAAGGCAAACATGCAATTTAAAATGGGACGGAGGGAGTAACACTTTTTTTTACTACATCATTTCTCTCCTTTACATCATTGATACGTCAGTTTTCACAATTTTCTTACTTCTCCTGTTATAAGTAAAGGTATATATATGTTGATTAATCAACTTATCGCAACAATTTTCAAATAATTAAATACACTAATACTCCGTAATATGAATTAATTTTAAAATAGCATTTAAATTATTAGCTTTAACTAATATTACAAAATACTACTTCCGTCCCGCTATATTCGTCCACTTTTGACTGTTAGAACTGTTCATCTAAACACTTTGACTTATCAAATTCTCTCAATGTATAAGCCTAAATATAGTCATGTGTGATCTTGTTTGATTTGTCTTAACATATAGATTATTAATATATAATTTTTATAATTTTTTGATATACAAATTACAAGATAAAATGGATTAAAGAAGTGCATTAGATGGTATGCAAAAATGAAAGTGGACAAATATAGTAGGACTCAGGGCGTAATAATTAAATTTTTACCACAACAATTTTCAAATTTTTTTTAACTAATACTCCCTCCGTCCCAATTTAATCGTCTGTGTTTAACTTTTGGGCATATTTAAGGAAAATAAAAAATAGAGTTGATTTTTCGAAATTGACATTACTTTTTAGGAGGGGTGATGATGAATTAGAAGATAAGGTGAAGCAATGTGACTTATTTTAGGGGTAGTTTAGGTATTTTATTTTTAAAAGTTTACGAAAACAACTAACAGGCAACTTATTTTGGGACGGAGAAAAAAAGCAAACAGACAATTTAAAATGGGACGGAGGGAGTAATAAATAATAGTAATGTCAATAAAAATTCAAAATAATCGTTATTTGTAAATATAATAATAATTTATAATCTTCATCAATGATCATAACACTTTATTATTATTATTATGATTTATATTAATAATAATAAATAAAATTACTAAATAATAATAATTAATAATTAAAATTAGTATTATTAACGATAAAAATTATTTTTTAATATTATTGACAATACTTGATAAAATAAATCATAATAAATTATTATTATTATTGTTATTACTATTATCATAATAAATTATAATTAATAATGATAATCATCATCATTAGTTACAAACTTAATAATAATAGAATTACAAAAAATTTATGATAGTAATAATAATAAATTAGTAATTACAAATATAATTAATAATAATAAAAAATATTATTGTTGTACTATTAAGAAAAAATATTTAACATAATTAATAATAAATTTTTTTTATTTTTATTATTAATATCATACATTATAATTGATATTGATAATCATCATCAATACTCATAACACTTTATATTTATAGGAATAATACTCATAATTCATTATAATAATATGATTAAATATAAATATTAAATTAATTATGATAATGATAATATTAATAATAATTATTAAAATAATATTATTAATAATAAAACTATTATTTTACTTTATTACTAATAATTAATAATAATAATTGTTAATAATCATTACGAAGAATAATTAATAATCAATTATTATTATTTATATATAAATAATAATAACAATAACTTTGATTTGGATTTAATACATTCAGATCATATCAAATCATATGTATTCAAAATTTCAAAGTAGATAAAATTTATTTAGATCAGATCAAATTAATTCTTATACATGAGATGAGGCCGACCTTAATTTGTTTTTTTTCACAATCGCAGACTCTAGAAGGTTTTCGCGAGTTAGAAGGGAAAAAAATACGGGGTAAGTATCGTGCCGCGTAGATGGGCCCACATTCATAGCGCTACGGTTCGTCTCCCCTTCCATATTTAAAAGGCTCAGGTGGTTGGCTGAAACCCTAACAAGTCCTCTCTCCCCAGCGTATTCGTCTCTGTCCAGCTTGCGCCGATTCTCCCTGAAAATTCTAAACATGCCTCGCCGGAGCTCTGGTATGCAAATTTCCGATCTATGCATTATTCTCATCAACCATATAATTCAAGCGCCGTTTAAACTTTCATTTCAACTTTTGTTTAATTATTGTAATCTCGCATCTTTCCGCTTTGCATTGAGAAGAAAATGAATTTGGTGTATTGCTTGTTGTTGATTCGATTGGAGGTTTCGATTGCGTAGATCTTACTCTTATGGTTGAAATCTGATAGAAATTGTGAGGATTTAACACTACCATCGTCATTCATTTTGGGGAGACATGATAGGGAAATGACTTTGCGTCTAGTTGGCCCGGAGAATGCCGTTTCGGTTGAATCTGCTACCCGATCTACAGTTTTTTCTTGGAAATTGAATTTTAGATTATGATTAATTAACTTTATCTGTCGTATGTAATTGATTTTTGTTGTGAATAATAAGAATTGGTGGAATTTGTGCAAATTGTTCATTTTCAGATTTTCTAGTTGGATCTCCAAGTTTTCTGGTTTGCTACAATTTCATTTTTTGTATAGTAATGAATTATCAATAGCATCTTAGGTTTTGAAATCATGTGTGTGTTTGATTTGTTATTTGTCATAATTACCTTGCAGGAAGATCTTCTGGTTTTGGCCGAGCATCAGCTCCTCGCCGGGCTCCAGCTCCTGCCCCAGGTAGCACTATTTCTCATACTCATTTATGAACTCATATGAATGTCTATAATCACTTATTTTATTCCATTTGCTTTCACTTTGTCCTTTGGGTAACTCTTATTTTACCAAGGATTATAGTAATCCTTATTGAGATGTTAAATACTTAAATGTCTAAAAAGTTCTTTGTTATTTGCATCATGTGATTTTGTAATGTTTTATAAAACTGTATAGAGTTGACACATCTTTGACTCTTTTTTAACTTTGATTTTTTTACAGTGAATAATTCACCTCCTCCAGCTCCCGTGCAAAGCAGTGGTGGTGGGTCATTGTTGGGTGGCATTGGATCTACCATTGCACAAGGTAATTCTCTATTTATATTTTGATTTGTGATGCTTTGTTTGGCTAGGGGGTTGAAATATTGTTAAATGTTTGCAAGAAGAAAGCAAGCATTTAATCATAAGAGCAAGATGGTTTGTTTATGTTATTTTTTGGTATACAACATCAAGAGAATTCTTTAGTAACAAATTGATTAATATATATAGGAATGGCTTAGAGTTTTTAATCATAAGAGCAAGATTGAAATGTTCTTTATCTGTTCTCTTTCGTTTTTATCAATTACCATGTGAACAAGCAATGCAATTTTTATTCTTAATTGTAAACATGCTCTTTTCCATTGTCTTTTAGGAATGGCTTTTGGTGGTGGAAGTGCTATGGCTCATAGGGCTGTGGATGCTGTAGTGGGTCCACGCACTGTTCAGCATGAAATGGTTGCAGCTCCAACACCTAGTGCCCAAGCTGCAGCTGCAACCAGCAGCCTTGGTGGTTCTGATGCTTGCAACATGCACTCTAAGGCTTTCCAAGATGTAAGTAATCATCTTCTTTTACGTCACTTTAACATTGTTTCCAAAATGATCCTTTAGCTAACTCTATTGCTTAGCTAGTCAATTGCTTAGCTAAGTCTATTTCTAAATACTCATCTGTTCTGAATTACCCTTGATTGAACAGCAACACTTTTTCAAAACAAGATGTAATAAAATTAATTATTTCATTAAATAAGAAATGAAAATTTGGAAAAGGAAGTGGTCAATGTTTGACCTTCAGTTATCAAAAAAATCTTTTGTTGGGTGTAGCAAAAAGCACTACACCTTTTTCTTTTTCTCAATTAATGAATGGAATATACATTTACCATTGCCTTCATTTGTGATATAAATTCTTAGTGTGGGTACGATTGTCATTCATCCAATACATCCATTTCAACCAAATTTCACCTTGCTTAAGGTCTTGTTCTGAATGAGATTGATTACATGTGCTTTGTTTTGCTCTTTTGTCCAGTGCATAAATACCTCTGGGAGTGACATCAGCAAGTGCCAGTTCTACATGGACATGCTGTCGGAGTGCCGCAGGAATTCAATGCTGAATGCCTAAGCCTCTTATTTTATGTTTGTTTGCCTCTCTATGAGGCAGGCCCTGAAGCTTGATTGATTATGGTGATAAACAAAGTGGTGTGAAATTTCACTCCACATCTGTTATTAGTAGGATTTGATGCCATGGACCAATATGAATTGCTTCACAATAAGTGTTTGAACCTCCTTTTGTGTTCATTTTGAACCTTAGAAATTGGGTCTTCTGGTTATCCAATATATCCTTTATCTTATTTTTTTCCTCGACTTTCATTTTGAGTCTTTGTGTGGTCTGATTTATTTGCCTATTAGACGTGTTTTCATCGTAAATTAAATAAGAATGGCACTCTTTGTACACCTAAAACAGCATTTTTTTAAAAAAAATTAGTTGGTTGTGTAGAACTAATAAAATTTTTTGTTTAATTGATAGACTAAAGTTATTGTTTTTACTGTTGTCTATATCTTTACCATTTGGGCCGAAAAAGTTGATATGGGCAAAAATATTAATTTGTGTTTTTTTGTTGTCCGTCCTGATCAAATCTTGGAAATATGATAGGATATGAGTTAATTTGAAGAGATGTAAAATTACTCCGTATTATTTAATTAACGGTGGGTTCTAGTGACACTCATCTCTAATGATACTAGCGTTGCTACTGTCATTTTGGGGCATTTTCAGTGCTCCATTTGTAAAATTAACGGTTCTTATCTCCCTTAACTCACTCTCTAAACTCCCACCTCATCTCTGCCCCTGCACCCCTATCCCTAGTGCCACCAGAATTCTACCGTTTAATTAATGATTGAATGTTGTTGGTGATGGATCACAGAAGTAGTTGGTGGTGGCGGTGGTAGCCGACTAGCAAGGGAAAGGGGTTAGTTTGGTTGATGCAGAGATTTAATTTGAGATTAAATTTTTATAACGACATCTCTCAAATTTGGGATAAATCGAGCTTTATTAATTAAAGAATTTGTGATATTTAGAGATATATAATTTGATTCGTTTTTGGGGACAGTTTGCATGACACTGCCTGGCAATGTCATGGGATTACCCGGGGTGCTACGGTGTCCCGTTCGTAAAAATGACTATCCTATCTCCACTAACCCCTTTGCTAAATTCTCCACCCTCCATCCTCTTTAATTGCACCACATGAGTTGATTTTGATTTTAGAGTTAAATTTTGACTCCAAAATCAAAATTAACGTGCAGGGTGCAATTGAATGGGGTGAGGGTGTGTTCAGACCGGGGCGGGGTGAGGAAGTTTGAAAGAAGAGAGATAGATTGCAAAATTATTTGTATAGATACAAACAATAATGTTGAGTTAATCAACAGGAACTTAAAAGAAATTGAGGTATGGGGATAACACGGGATGGGTGTGGACGCGGAGAAGGTAGACGGTGATGAGTGGGGGTGGCAGGGTAGGAGCGAATGAGGGTAGTAGGTGTTTGTGGTGTCGAGGTAGGGGTGGGGGCATGGGCCGTTTGGGGATGGGGTGGGCTGAGAAAGAGGTATAGGGTGAAAAGTATTTTCCTTCCATCAATGTTATCAAATACAGTAGAATAGAATCAATTGTTTTTAAAAATATTTTTTCATGAACTCACTTTGATTTTTGTACACCATTATACGAAGTATATTATTTATACATTTAAAGTCTTATCTCTTTTTTTACACGGAATATATTTTTCATGGAAATTTCTATGGTGTACCTAAGATCCACCATGGACCTACATATGATTCAAATAAGTAATTCTTTACTCTACTAATAAGCATATTTAAAAAAATGAAAATAAAAAAAAGTTTTTATGTGCGAAGGTCCACAAAAATGATATGCATCCAAGGTGCACCGCTCTATTTTATCTTTTACTTGATAAATAATACGTAATATAATTTATGTTTAGCATCAACGATTAGCTTGGATATTTTGAAAAAAACTATCCGACGGTATAGTTTAATATTCACATTTTCAGAATAAATATACACCGTTAAAATTTTATCCAAAACACTAATAGTAATAAAAAAGCGTTGTTTCCAAAACAAGGCCACAATCAATTAGTCATGTACCCGCGAAAAAAGTCATGTAACTGCCTATTTTTATGTACCGTACAACCGGTTGTACAGTATAAACTGCGCCTATTTCTGTATCTTTTAACTCCGTGTTTATTTTTCATAGATATACATTTTTTAAAAAATTATACGGAATATATTTAAAGTATATACATAAATTAATTTATTATAGACTATTTCTAGCTGTATAGTCATTAGTCACTGAGGCAGAAGCTGAGTATTCCCTCTCCCGCAGAAACACCACTTTCTAATGGCGACCTCCGCCGTGCTCAGATCCATCCGCCGCCGCGATCCAGCTTCCTCTCTCATCTCCGCCTACAAATACGTACGCTCCTCAGCCGATTCTAAAATTTATATATTTTCTCGTTATCTACGCGGCGATTATAAACTTAACTCCCTTTTGGATCAATAATTTCTCTCACTGTAGATTTAATTCTTGCTCATTAGTGAGATGTTTGGACGTTTTCTATTGATCAGTTTTTATCTAGAAGCGGATCATTTGATTCTTAATTACATACGATAAGTCTCATCTTGTCCGTGGTTTTTCTTCCTTTTTATGTAAATTCAGGGCGTTCTTCGTGTTTATATTTTCTATGGTGTTTTTGTTTGATAACAGTTTATGATTGTTGGAATTCTTCTACAATTCGCATCTAATAACTTTTATAGTTTTATGTTACATTAGTACGGAGTATTAAAGGTAAGAAAAAAAAGGTTTAAGATCTTATGGATAAAATTTAAGGGCTTCAAAATGAGCATCCCATTCATAACAATTATTTCAATACGCCATGCCGAAGGACTGGTCTAAATAGAAAGAATCCATTATCGTCAATAAATTAAGATGAGCCTAAGTACTGAGATGGGAATAGTCTATCAACACTAAAATTATACAGAGTATGATGGTAATCAAGCATTTTTTCAGCTTTTCCTGCAATTTTTTGGACTGCACTTTTTTAGATTTTTAATTCGTATAGCTTGTTTCACCTTGGAAAACTGCTGAGAAACTGACTTTAGATAGGACCTTTTGGAGGTCGAGCATTTGTGTTGTATGGTAGGCCTAGCTAGAAGCTCTTCGCTGTGTGTGTAGGTTTTGTACAATCATTTAGATAGTATAGGTTGTGTGCTTTGGATCCTTCTCTCCCTCTCTCTCTCTCTCTCCATCGTTGTGTGCTCTTTTACTTTTCCTCTCGTCATCTCGTTTGTCTCCCTTTACTTCCATATGCTTTACTACTCTTACTCTCTTATTTCTGAACCAAGATTTTAGTTTGTTTTGTAAACCGGAAGTCTTGCGGGAATAACCTCTCTACCCGTTGGGTGGGGGTAAAGTCTGCAAACATCTACCTCCTCCGGGTAAGGTGTTCATACATTAGCCGCACGCAGAGCCCACTTTTGATATTTATTCGGTTTTTGTTGGTATTGTTTTTTGATTCATTCTCTTGGACTGGTTCTAATCTGTTGCAATGACTTCATTCAAGGAATTTTATTTTTCTTTGAAGAGCTCTTTTCCTACCGCTCGAATCCCCTTATCTTACTGGTAATTTATTTTTTTCCTGCTTGAGGAATTATCTTTTTTCATCAACTTATCATTTATAATTGGGAATAAGTTGGTGCCATCATTCTCTTAGCAAAATTTCAGGTGTAGCTTCTCTTTTTTGGTTTGAGAATAGGAAGAACCTGCTAAAAGTTACTCTCAAAGTGTACTGATTGGTTTTTTTTATGCCAATATTGACGTGGTCATCTTCTTACAAGATTGTAATATTCATTTATTATTTTCATATTTTTGATCTTGTTAATATTTTCATCCTCGTGCTCATGCTTGCAAAATTTCCTCTTTTTTTAAATTGCTTCTTTCTTCCCCTATTGCTCACACCTGCAAAGAATCAGTGAAACAATGAGTTCAAATTCAAAATCCAATCCATTTGCAACTTTTGAAAAGAGACATCAAGCTCCAGGAAAGCCAAATTCAAGAGGGGGTTACTTTTGCTTATACAAACCAATTTCTCGTACTTATACTAAAAACCTATGAGAGTAATAGTTCACTAGGTGACAAAAGCAAAAATTTAAATTCTTTTATAATCACATTTATACCCACATTTTTTCGCGTTATTCTCGCATATCAAATTCTCCAATCTGGTGTGTCAAACATATCTTGTTTGAACCTACCTCTTGAAGTGGACTTATACGAAGTTGATATGCATTCTAATTATTGAGTATGTGAATATGGGATTTGGGGGAGTATTATACGAGAGTATGTAATATGCATGCTTCGAATTTACTTCAATTCCGTAGAAGCTATGTATGCCTTACTTCCACCAAAATGGATGGAGTTGTTATTTTTAAAACCATTTCACTATGTTTATATTCCATAGCTTTAGCAGCTCTCAAATGTGTCCATTTCTCTGCCACTTTGAGTGTGGGATGTAGTGATGTTACACGATTGTTTTGTTTACGTTTATTGAACTAAATGTCTATTCAACATTGGTGTGCAGTTCAGTGCAAATACCAGTTCATCATGTGCACCAGCATTTACTGATCCTAGATATGGGAGCCTTGCTAGGAACTTTAGGTATTTCTAATTAATCACTTCTGAATTACCATCATTTCGATGCACCTATACTCTTCTTGGTCTCACCAAGAACGATTTTGTTTTGATGTAGCTCAAAATCTGCCGGATATTCAATTAGTGGTATTGATTTTGGTTCCATGAACTCCCATGGCTCTATTATGGGGAGCAAGGTATGATGTGATTTTTTCATTTGTCTTCCAGGATCTACTTTTATTTTTGTGCTTTTAAGCTTTTGTCACTGTTTAAAAGTTACAAAGCTAGGACTTTTTTTGAGTGCCGTTGGAATTACTTTTTTTTTGAAAGGGGAATTGCTTAATTCAAACAACAAGTGTTCTTTTATAGAAAAATAAGTAGTTTTACTTTATAAAGGAAATGAAAAAAAAAAGACTTTCAGTTCTATAAAAAGGGAGTTTTTGTATGCATTTAAGAATGTACTTTACTGGGCTGTAGCTTTCTAAACAGAAAAAAACTGACAAAACAAAAAAGCATTTATAAAAGCACTTATAGCAGTTCTATTGATCCTGTGCACCTCTATTATGTATACCCCTTATATTATTAACATTTCTTTTACCAGAAAGTAATATAAAAATATATGTTCTAAAATGTCTAGGTCACCCCATCCGTGGCTACTTTTTACCAGAAAGGATTGTTTGTTGGTGTGCCATCCAAACATCATGAGTTTTACCGGGTAAGAATAGTCATGCATTGGGGTAACAATAGGGGAGGCAAAAGTATCATTTTCTTCACTACCCGTTCATTCCATCTAATGATAAATCGATCTGGTCCATCCATTCAAAAGTTAATGATAAGCTGATAGCAGTTTTAATCTAATTCATCAATTGAGTGTTAAGGCATCATATTATGCATTACATTACCTTCTCTACACATGAAAAACAGTATGGGTATTGGTGGGTTAAATAAGCACCCGTGAAGAAATTGTTATTGAATGGATTAGATTCATTTTCTTCAATGCAACATAGATGTGTTAAAGTTTTTATGGGTTTAAAATAGACCATAAATTGATTGTTTTCTATCCATCATTCCACCCACTATCATCTCAATAAAAATATGTCCAGGAAATGAATTTTCTTCAAGGCATCATGGATGTGTCGAATTTGTTTCTTAGGTTGAAAATCACCATATTTTATTGTGTTAGAACAAAAACTAAAAATGTTTTCATTTTCCACACTTTCAACCAAACACCCACTATCATCTCAATAAAAATATGTCCAGGAAATGAATTTTCTTCAAGGCATCATGGATGTGTCGAATTTGTTTTCTTAGATTGAAACTCACCACGTTTTATTGTGTTAGAACAAAAGCTAATTTTTGTTTTCATTTTCCACACTTTCAACCAAACACGTGGAAATGATTTTATTTTCGAAAAGTCATTTTCCAGAACTCATTTTCCATCTTTCCAAACAGAGCCTAAATGCATTTCCTTACTTTTCAAGGTACAAAAACATGTAATGTTGGAAGGGGTAATATTGATGAATTGGCAAGATCACAAAAAAATATTCGCACGCATCGACTCCTAAAGGAACAATATTCGATTTGGAAAAACGACTAACCCCACTGTATGTATTTGCTTTCATAACATTTCAGGATTTCTCAATAATTGCAGCAGACAAACACGACAACTTAGCTGATGACAATAAGAAGGTCCTTCGCCCATTATCACCTCATCTTCCAGTGTATAAGCCTCAGACCAATTCGACCTCATCTATTCTTAACCGATTCTCTGGAGCTTATCTTGCTGCTCTTGTGGTTGGTTTTCATGTTCTTTACCTGAAAGCCGGCTCGGTTAGTCTCAGCTACAGTAACTTCTACCAATTCTTTTTCTATTCATCAAAGCTAAGCCAACTTTCTCTTGAGATAGCTGCTGTGGCCATGGCCTATCACGTGGTCTACGGGGCCCGTCATCTAGTGGGAGATTTCTCGCGATACCTATTTCCTAAAATAGGGCGAAGCAAGTTGAAATGAGGTAATAATACTAGAATTGGTAGAACGGGTTTTGTGGAATGAATAAAAACACTAGAAATGGTGCTGCCCGGATTGGTAGTGTCGGTATGGGTCTTAGAACTGTTATATTTTCTCTCACACACACGTGTGTGTGAGAGATCCAATGGTCAACTGGCTCATACGGGCACCGCCCGGGCTCCTCTTCCGTGCAATTTGCACATGACATACATAAGCAATTGGTTAGTAGGGTTGTGTACTTGGTTTGCCTGGGTTTAATCTCAACTTTACTTACTTTTAAGTGGAAATGGCTCATGAAAGTTTTTGCCTGCTGTGGTCTTGAACTGGCCATGTAATGTTTTCTTCTGCATTGATAAATAAATATTGTGGTTTGGATTTAGCATTCCTTTTAGATGTAACATTTCGAGCAAGAGTCATGCTAGGGATACACCAAATCGTATATTTCATTTGTACACCGTTGATCATAATCATTGAATTTTTATTCATTTTTTAATTTTTTTTGCCACACTGGAGATTGTGTGGTGGAGATGGAGTGGTGTGCATTTGGGGTACTTATTAGTGTACCCCTAGCATTTTTCATTTAAGACATGTAAATTGGGTTAGAAAGGAGAAGATAAGAAAATGGGGAGGAGAAGAAAATGCGAGAAAGATGTAGTGTCAAAATGAAATAGTGATTTTCCTCACTTTTTTGTGAAGAAAATGAGAGAATATTGTGAACTCATCCCACTCGACCATGTCTATCTATGTCTTGTCTATAAGAACCAAGCAAAGAATTATTGAAAAGTAATTTCTCACTACTTTATCCCACCAACCAAACAAGATTAAGAATTTTGAATTTATTGACTTTCCTTTTCTTACAATAATTGACTGAATTTATTTTTGACTCTATATGCAACCTGAAAATGACCTGATGAGAAGTATAATGTGATAAAAGTTACCTTAAGAAAGTATAATGTCATAAGTTTTAATATATAAACTTATCTTCCCAAATAAGTTTTTAATGCCAATATATTCTTATTTTGATTTATTTTTCAAAATTATAAATATTTAATTTTTTTTAATATTATAATATTGTTGTACACATCTAAGAATTACTTGAAAAAACAAAATAAAGTATAATAATAGTTTTAATAAATATATGCGTTAGTATGAATTTAATATATCTTCTTTCGTGATGTATTTGCCTTATTCTTTTGTTAAAATAACACATTCAGACCACTTTTTCTTTTATAGAGATTTCAGTATAATCTTTATCACAATAACTTACACTTTCTCATTTTACAAGTGAGCTTTAGAATTTGGCTAACACATGGTAGATATATCTCACTAGTGACTTAGATATATCCCACTAGTGACTAAGAGCACTGGAAGTACTCATAACGTTGAGGGTGTTTTTGCCATTTTTAACGCCAAGGGCGTTAAACACCACCCTCCAGAGACTTCATTGGGACGTTCGTGGTGCTTTGTCAAACGTTTAACGGGCAGAAGAAAGACATTGAAGGCGGGCCTCATCTAATTGGCTATACTATCATTGCAAAAAAAAACATTCCCCATACACGGAATGTGTGTATACACACACACACACATAAAATCATTCTCATTTTCAAAAATAAAAACCCAAACACAATTCTTTGTCTTTATTTTCTCTCTACTATCTTAAAAATATCTTCAACTATTTATCTTATTTTTTAACTTTAATCATGAATCCATTCGAATCCTCTATCCGTGCGTCCGAACTTGAGCCAAACGAGTATGTGATGTGGTTTTTACAAATGTATGGGAATAATCCGACAAATTTATGATATCTAAAGATATCAAATCTGAATACTTTTTATGCTTCAACAAACGTAAAATTTTTTTAATGTCGAGAAATATCAAAACCTATGTATCTCAAGCCAACCACACGAGCCTTTGGTGACTGGGCCGATTTACATAAGGTGCCCTGTTTTAGCTTTTCTGTATTAGTCTCATCTCAAGCCCAAACCCAAACCCAAACCCAAATCATCTCTACAATTATTCCACCCTAGCTTCCCTTCCGCTCTCTGTCTTTTCTTCTCCGGACCTGGGCATCATCATCATTCATCATTATTCATCCATTGAGAGATGGGGAAGAAGAGAGTTGCAGAAGCCGATGAAGGATTGGATAATCCAGCCATTAACAACATCGATTCGGAGCTTCCGGAGAAGAAGATGAAGACACAAGCTTCTGGTACAGAGGAGACCGGTGCCCCATCATCCTCAACGAAGGAGACCGGTGCCCCATCATCCTCAACGAAGAAGAGTTCTTCCAATCCAATGCAGAATAAGAAGGAGAGGAGGCTAAAGAATAAAACCAGACACCTGGAGGAATCGGAGATCGCGGAGCCGAAGCCTAAGAAGATGGCTCTGGAATTGAAAAATGACGGGAAGATGGAAACTTCGCCGAGTAGTAGTGGCGGTGGTAATTTGCCGCAGTTTCACATTGGCGTGTTCAAGGACCTCTCGGCTGCGGATTCTTCCCTCAGAGAAGCTGCGGTGGAGAAGCTGGTTACTGAGTTGCAGGAAGTGCAGAAGGCTTATGATCAACTGGAGGATAAGGAAGCTGTTGATGGGGAATTGAAGTTGGAGGCCGATATGGAAGATGGGTTGGATATGTGTGCCCCTTCTTTGAGGTACGCAGTTCGGAGGCTCATTCGGGGAGTTTCTTCGTCAAGAGAGGTGTGTTTCAGTATACCACCGCTTAGAAATTCATTGTTTCTGCTCTGTAGTTACTATTGTGAAGTATATTTTCCTGTTCTTCATGTTTGCTACGGAGTATTAAAAAGACTTAGCTATGCAACTATGACTTGTGAGTACTTGAATATCTGGTTGCTGATGACCTGTGAGTCACCACCCAATCAGCACATGTGCTTGTTTCGCTATGCATTTTTCAAACTGCACATCACCAGTCCTGACTCCCTACGAATGAAGTATTTAGTGACGAATTAAGTGGTATTTTTTGAATAATTTCAATAGGGGTGTCTTTCTATTAGAAGTTCTATTTTAAGAGACTTTTGGAAATTCTTTTTTTTTCTCCCCTTTTTACACATGGATATTTCGTATTTGATTTATGATCTCTCCAACTTTTATGAATTGCAGTATGCAAGGCCAGGATTTGCATTAGGCTTGAGTCTTTTGGTCAGTGCAGTTCCTAGCATAAGAACTGACTCACTTTTGAAGCTAATTGTTCATTTGGTCGAGATCACTTCTTCAATGAAGGGACAAGTAAGAAAATCCCATTCTATACCTTCATGTATTTAGGCTCTATTGATTGAAGGAAAAAAGAATGATTTTCAGATTTTCCCGAAGTAGATTTTGTATTTCCTTTTATCTTGCAGCCACAGGAAAATGAACCATTTTCAGATTTTCCTGAAGTAGATTTTGTATTTCCTTTTATCTTGCATCCACAGGAAAATGAACCAATTTTTTCAAAAGAAGCGTTTTCTTGAAACATTTTTATTTTTATTTCTTAAAATCAAATATTATATTATGCAGGGAGAAACCTATTTTATGATAAAATTTGTCAACATAAATTATTTAAACGGAACATCTTTTTCAGAGAAAGTTTTTTTTCCAACAATCAAGCATATCTCAAGCCAGAATTCTATTTTAATTTTTTGATACTGTTATTTGAAAATGATATGTTGGTTTTGTAGGAAACAAGAGACTGCCTTCTAGGTCGCTTGTTTGCTTATGGAGCTATTTCAAGATCAGGAAGACTCACAGAAGAGTTTATTAGAGATAAAGATACTCCTTATATCAAAGAATTTATTAGTTCTGTACTTGTGCTGGCAAATAAGAAGCGATATTTGCAAGAACCTGCCATCTCAATTATATGGGAATTAGCGGAGAAGGTACTTTATATCATCAGAAATGTGTTGCAAGCTAATTAAGTTAATGATCTTCCAGTTGCAATTCTATTTTATGATTTTTGCTTCATGAATTGAGCACAATTCATATGATCATCAGTGATAACAATTAAAAGCATTCAATTTCTCATTTTTTGATGAGCTGCTAAATTATTTATCAATTGTTGCATACGTCCATCACAACTTCACCTTTTGATCTTAAACAAGTAAGAATTATTTTATCTTGTTCTCCTATGTCGTTCTGTGTTTCCATCTTTTTAATGCTCCACTTCAACTTTTAATCCAGTTACCGGTTAAAGCACTGCAAAATCATTTTTTTGAAGCTCCTGAAGTTCAGGAGTGGTTTGGAAGTGCCACAGAAAAGGGAGATCCTGATGCTTTGCTTTTGGCTCTCAAAATGCGAGATAAAGTTGGAGCTGATGATAACATGTTCGGAAAGCTACTCCCTTCTCCATATAGCCCCAGCAATTTATTTTCTTCCGATCATCTATCCTCAATTGCGCTGTGCTTAAAGGTGAGTACTCTTCAAAAAGCCCGGATTTGATGCTAGAGCTGGGTTCTCTTGGAAACAGCCGCACTTCCCCAGACCCTAAGACCCTACATTTGTGAGATTCTACTAGGTTGTTGTACTTTAAAAAGTCCAGATTGACCATGAACTCTTCAAACGTCTCATCTATCCCTGAACTAAAGCTCAACAATGATGTTAAAATGCAGATGGAACACTAGCATGATTAGGTACATTTATAGAGCTGCAAGCTATGTTAAGGTCAATTGCAATTGCAAATCCACATTATAAATCAACAAATTTCCACCCAAATTTATCAATAGTTAGAATTTATGATGTTTTTTTCTTGTTGTTGAAGCTTGTATATCATTGTTTTTAAAATTTTCATATGCCGAACCCTATTAGGATTGAGAGCTTTTTAGGTTGGATCTGATATGATTCAAAACTGGGATCTGGTCCCATCTCATCTGATTCCAATAACAATGAAGAATAAGTAATACGTATTGCGTAAGTAATAAGTTGAAGAGAACAAGCTCTTAATCCATCGGCGTACAAGGTCAATCATGAATGTCAAATCTATAGTCATTATTTAGGCACTTTAGTTAACTAGTTTAATGATTTTTTGAAGAGTTTGTGCTCATTTAGGGTATTTTGTTAAAAATGCGAGGTCATATTTGGGTATTTGGTCTACTGTATTCCTATTATCTTGCAGTCTTTCTTTAGCTAACATTGTTACAGATTGGATTGTTTTTTGACTTTTAAGTTTTATGGGATACTCAGGAATCTACATTCTGCCAGCCACGAATTCATAGTGTATGGCCCACCTTGTTGAATATTCTATTACCTGATAGTGTTATAAAAGACTTTGATCCTGCATCATCATTAAACTCTACAAAGAAGCACAAAAAGAGCCGCAAGGGAGAAGATGATATTGAGAAAAGCCTTAGAAACTTTTGCGAGGTCATCCTAGAAGGATCACTTCTCTCATCATCACATGATCGAAAAAATTTGGCATTTGATATTCTGCTTTTGCTCCTACCAAAGCTGCCTGCACATTATGCCAACATCGTGTTATCTCGCAAACTAATCCAGTGCTTGATGGATATTCTTTCAGCTAAAGATACCTGGCTTTTTAAAGTTGCAGAGCATTTTATGAAAGAATTGTCTGAATGGATAAAAAATGATAATGTCAGAAGAGTTGCTGTAATTGTTGCCTTGCAACGGCACAGTAATGCGAGATTTGACAGCATCACTAGGACAAAAACTGTCAAGACATTAATGATGGAGATTAAGAGTGAATCTGGATGCATGCACTTGTTACAGGAATTGATGAACTTGTTTCTCGATGAAGGGTATACTTCAGAAGAACCTTCAGATCAGAGCCAAACAACTGATGAAAATTCAGAAATAGGCTATGTAGAGGCTAAAGAATCCAATGGAATACTAGGGTTCTCCGACATTTTGAAAAGTTGGGTAATAGAATCTCTTCCTGGGGTTCTAAAGCATTTGGAACTAGACCCAAGTTCAAAGTTTAAGGTTCAACGAGAAATCTTGAAGTTTTTGGTAGTCCAAGGTCTCTTTTCATCAACTTTAGGGTCAGAAGTTACATCATTTGATTTGCATGAAAAGTTTAAGTGGCCAAAGTCAGCCATCTCAAGTGCTTTGTGTAGGATGTGCATTGAGCAGCTACAGTCATTGCTATCAAGTGCACAAAAGGCAGAGGGATCTCATGCTTTGGCAGTTGGTGCCGAAGCAAATGATCTGGGATCTTACTTCATGCATTTTGTAAACACACTACGAAGTATTCCTTCGGTTTCACTCTATAGATCCTTGAATGATGATGATGAAGAAGCATTCAAAAAAATAAATGAAATGGAAGCATTGCTTGAAAGAGAGGTTTGACATATATCTTTTTTTCGTAGTTGAATATTAAAAAAAACTTAAAGCTATCAAAACTTTGCATTCATAGAGATTACTGCTCATATTTTCTCCCACAATTCTCTGAAGTCAGTTATGGAAGTTGCTATTAGATTTTAGGTTTATAATAACATGCTGCTAGTTCGTTTTAAAAATATCATCCATTGATCTTCGGGGATATAGATTCAGAGAGCTTGGATGGCCATCGTTTCTTACCTAAAAGCTTGTTTTAATCAGATCCTAATTACGTGCACACACACATGATTTGTGAACTAAAAAAAGATTCTGATTTTGAGCACCCTCCATCTTCCATTTTCCATTTATTTAGTCCGTATTTATTTATTTATATATTTATTTATTTATTTATTCAAGCTTATTTTGCTTAGTCTTACCCAAATGTTGGCAGGAGAGAAATTATACATCGTGTGTGGGTTTGAACAAGTGTCATGTGTTGAGATACTTGCTCATCCAACTCTTGCTTCAAATTCTACTACGACCTGGAGAATTTTATGAAGCTGCATCTGAACTTGTTATGTGTTGCAAGGCAACAATAGGCCCCTTTGACCTTTTTGGCTCATCTGGGGAGGATGAACCAGTTGAAGAAAGTGCTCCTCCTGTAATGGACGTGCTTGTGGATACCATGCTTTCTCTTCTGCCTCAGTCATCAGCTCCAATGAGGACAGCCATTGAACAGGTGAATGACAGAAAAAGAAGAAAACCCTTAATATAGTATCATTGATTCAAGTTTGTTTTTATAAATACATTCATTTTTAAGAAGTAATGTTGAAAATGATTCTCTTGTTGCATAGGATCCATAGTTATTAATGGCAGTCGCCATCTTTGCCTAAGACACCTATGACGCTGCGGCAACCCTCTAGCACCTCTAAAAGGCTGGTCAAGGTGAAGTGAGAGAGGTGATTCATGTCGCTCGCCATCTTCGGTTTTACCTATGGTGTAAGGCGGTTGCCATCACCCCCTTTATGGATTGGTCTTTTTTTCTTTTAAATTGCGACCTCAATTACTAATTTAAAATAACCCTGCTTGTGCGCATCGCTTCTCTGCCTCTCTGCGCAGCATTCACTTACCTAATTGACCTCTCGTGTAGCCATAGTTCGTGAGTGTTATTCTTATATTTTTTTATTCTGATTTTATTTAGAATATTTGCTCAACATTAATGCTTATTATTATTTTTTGATTTATTGATTAATAATCTCTTGTTTTATACTCTGTACGTGTAGTATTTTTAATGATTATTATGATTTGTTCAATTTACTTTAGAGAAGAAAATTTATGCATATATCTAGCTCAATAGTCAATATCGAACTATTACTCCGTAGATATTGTGTTTTATGCACGCACACACACACATACATATATGTGTGAGTGTGTAGGTTTTAAGTAAATAATTTTGACATCTGTTCTTGCCTTTTTAAATGTATCACAATATTTTTCCATTCTGTAACAGTAGTTGTGCTTGGTGTGTGTGTTAGAATTTCTAGTATATTTATATGCTTATGATTAGTCCAGTCCTAACTCTGTCAAAGCCAATCATATTCTTTTTCAGACGTTCAAGTATTTCTGTGATGGTATGACAGATGAAGGATTGGTTCGCATGTTAAGGATCATTAAAAAAGATCTTAAACCGCCTAGACGCCACAATAATGATGGTGATGATGAAGAAGAAGATGATATTCTCGGTATTGAAGATACAGAATCTGATGAAGACGAGATTAGTGAAACCGCTGAAAGTGATAAGCAGAATGATGACTCTAAGGCAGTGAAAGGAGCTGATGAAGGAAGTGCAAAGCTTCAGGATGCTTCTGATGATTCTGATGTGGAAATGGATGATGATGCAATGTTTCGGATGGATACCTATCTTGCACGCATTTTCAAGGAACGGAAGAACCATTCCGGTGATAGTGCTCAGTCACAGCTTATTCTATTCAAACTCCGTGTACTCTCCCTTTTGGAGATTTTCTTGCATGAAAATCCAGGCAAGTCTTTGATATTCTATCAAGTTCATATTTTTTCCCTGAGTATATAGTTTGTGAATTGTGATCTTTAGGGCAACTTATGGACTCATGATATAATAGGTGTTGATATCGTAAGTGCTTTAATGCCTAAAGTATTTTTCTTGTCATAGCACTAATATGGCTTGCATTTAATTACACATTAAGTGTGTCTTTTACTATTAAAAGCACTGTTGTTCCCTGCATGAAGTACAAATGCATGAAAATGGTGTCAACTCACCGTGTTAGTGTTGCAACTCTGTTTCTATTGCCATATGCGTTATATTTTCAAAATCCCTCAATTGTGTTATTGAAGCTATCAACTACTCCCTCCGTCTCCCAGTTTTTGTCCATTTTTTACTTTTGGAACTGTTCATCTAAGCACTTTGACTCATCAAATTCTCTCAATGTATAAGCATAAATATAGTCATGTGTGATCTTGTTTGATTTGTCTTAACATATAGATTATTAATATATAATTTCTATAATTTTTTAATATACAAATTACAAGATAAAATGGATTAAAGAAGTGCATTGGATGGTGTGTAAAAATGAAAGTGGACAAATACTGTGAGACGAAAGAAGTATAATTCTGGACGGGGAGGTTTTAGTTGTGTTCGTTGTAAATTACTTTGTCTGTAGATAGTAGGCTGCGTTTCATGTTTAGTGATTTTTTATGGGTTACTGATTAAAACAATAAACAATTTGTTGGCATGATATGTTGGAGCATCATCATCATCAAGATGAATAAAGTGGGAAATAGATAAAGGATGGATTGAATGATTTTTTTTATTTTTTAATTCCTGAGTTTGGGAGTTGGAAAAGATACATCAATAATTCCAGTTATTATAAAAGCCCATGGTGCCAAATAGATTGAGATAACTTGGGGTCAACTTGCAAAATACTCTCTCTCGATTATCTGATTTGTCTTTATAAGGGGCAAATATAAACAGATGCCTAATAAATTAAGATTTAAAGGACATAGTTTTCGTAAGATATTTTTTTTTAGTTTTTTTAAAGCAATGAAAACTAATGATAGCAATTCAAGCCAACACGTCATTTAGCTCTAGCGAGGTAGTATTTTGAACAGAGAGTTTGAACCCATTTTGTTCTTGTTGAGGATGTGGTCTTAGATAGGAATGCATGTAGATCTAGTATTAGAGTATTTTGATCGACCTGGGAGCCTTAGTTCGTTTGCCCATACTTCATTCTTTGTGCAAATTACACTTATGTTTCACAATTTCTCTCCCTTGTATCTGCAAATGCATTCTAATGTGTTACTTCAATGTATGCCCAGGTGATCCACGTGTGTTGACAATCTTTCAAAATTTGGCTCAAGCATTGATAAACCCATATGCCACCAAAGGCAGTGAACAGCTCAGTCAACGTATATGGGGGATATTGCAAAAGAAGATATTTAAAGCAAAGGTTTACCCTAGAGGGGAATCCATTCAGCTTCCTTCACTTGAATCCCTCTTAGAGAAGTTTCTGAAATTGGCTTCCAGGCCATTCAAGAAGAAGGCCTATGCTCCGAATGTATCAAAGAAGAAGCAATCCACCTCTTGGGACCGACACAAGATGATCAATTCACTTGCACAGAATTCCACATTTTGGATTCTGAAGATAATAGAGTCCAGAAATTCCTCGAAGGGCAATCTTGAAAGAACTTTTAAACTTCTCAGGAGCATTTTGAAAGGCTATTTTGATAAGAAGAAGTCTCTACTCAAACCCGATTTCTTGAAGGAAATCTTCAAGAGGAGACCGTGGGTGGGCCACCACCTCTGCAGTTTCCTCTTAAAGAAATGTAGCAATGCAAAGCTTCAGTTCAGGCAGGTCGAGGGTCTTGATCTGGTCCTCGAGGTACTAAAGTCACTGGCACCCGCAAGCTCCGATCATGACCAGGCCAAGAAGACAATAAAGAAAAAGGTTCCAAAGCTATGCCATCTGATCAAGGTGCTAGTGACAAACATGCCCGAAAAGAAATCCAGAAGGGCAGATGTGAAGAAATTCTGCAGCAAAGTGTTTGGCTTTTTGTCCACCCTTGACCTGACCGGATCTTTCCTGAAAGCTTTGGAACCAGACGCACATGCTGCTTGTGAATCTCAACTTGGCGATACATTTCTTGCTTTAAAGAAGCAGGAAAGCTAGCATTTCTTTACAGAACTATAAAACTAAATCCAGGCTTACTATACGTCTTCACGGTGAGATCTTTGGGTAATGGAAATTATATGACATCCATATAGCTGTGATTTTCTTCTTCTTCAGGTAGAATCAGGATGTCAGGTTATGCAGTTTTGTTAGTCATTGAAGATTGAGAGATAGTACTATTATTAGAATAGTTTGCTGGGTGCTGCTGGTCTAACACTACAAGGAGTTGGACCTGCAGGTTTTGAGCTGTTAAAAGAAATGTTTGGTACTTTTAGGATGGCTATATGATAATGACATTTGAGTCACCTTTTGGTTTGGTTTGACCTCCCATTTGAGTGATGAACACTGCTTTATTTAACTCCCAATTTTTGTTTGGAACCTTCTTTTCAGTTTTTTTAATTAATGAAACATCTTATCTACATGGATTTATTATTGTTCTTATTCTTGTTGTTGCTATCATTAATATTATAATGATAATAATATTAATTACTCCGTATAATAATAACAAATGCAGAGTGTATCTTTGGGTGCCTCCAAAAAAAACTTCATACTAATAAAAAAAGATGAGTTTCATCTTCAAGGGCTTCTTTAGACCTGGTTGGACGGTCACTGAGAGGTGATAAATTAGATTTTAATTGTAGATTGGTGCCAAAGAGACAAAGAGTGAAGCATGCACTTAGTATATGCTTAACATAGTTGTCTCTTAGTGCAGTTTTTATGCCAATGGATTGTATTGAACTTGTTTATTTAGGTGTAATGTTTTGTCCATTGGTGTGGGACTTGGCAAGCTCTTCTATATCCCACCCACTCTAACCCTAACCGCCTATCTCCACCCCTTGTCACTCGCCAACCAACTGCAGATCTATGTCGTCCACACCCTGTGTTGCTCTCTATGCTACTCCCTACGTCTCTGAGTGTTTGTCTACTTTCGTTTTGGTACACCATCCAATGTACTTCTTTAATCCATTTTATCTTATAATTTGTATATTAAAAAATTATAAAAATTATATATTAATAATCTATATGTTAAGACGAATCAAACAAGATCACACATGATTATTTTTAGGCTTACACATTGAGAGAATTTGATAAGTCAAAGTGTTTAGATGAACATTTCCAAAAGTCAAAAGTGGACAAACACTTATGGACGGACCAAGTATTAAATTATTATTAAATTTTCTATTTAGTTTTGCTTCTTTTTTAGTTTTAATTTTTTTAATGTTCAATTTCTTATACGTGAAAATTTCCTTTTTTAAATTTAAGCTTAAAAAAAGCATCTCCTTTTTTTAATCTTCATTTTTTAAAAACCCAGTTTTAATTTTTTATTTTAATTTTTTAAATTTTAAAGTTTGTACTATTTGAGTTTTAAATTTTAGTTTAGATAGTTTAAATGAAATTAAGTGTTAAAAATAATATTAATAAAATAGACAAAAAAAGGAAGAAAAAAGGAGGTACATATCTGAAAGAGGAAAAAAGGAAGATAAAAGAAAAATTAACTTGTGGTTGAGTTGGCCGAAAGGGAAGAGGGGTACTACACTGAATAACTTAAGACTCAGTTTAGTACTCGGAATTCAAATTATGAAATTAGAATTGAGAATAATAATTCTAATTCTTTTATCAAAATTAATTTCATAAAATTTTAAATTTCCAATTCAATTCTAATTCCATTAATTCTGTGTACCTAATAGACACTAAGACTTAAACTCCATAAATTTTGAAAAATGCTTGGGATATCCTAAAAGTGTATCCCATGTACTTCAAATACTCTTTGTACTATGTACCACACATTTTTTAGTGTAAAAAGAAAGAAAAAATGAGCAGGAATATGTAGTTACAAAATGAAGTATATACACTTGGGGTACCTCTAAATATTTAATATCTGTATGTGCATAGATAATAAATATCTAGATATGGCTATATTCGCTTTAATGTTAGGTACTCCTTCCGTCCGAAAATGTTCTTCACATTTGACTTTTCTTGGTCAAAGTTTCTAAACTTTGACTATGATTTGTGGAAAAAACACATTGTATTATGATGTAAATTTAATATTAATATATTCATAATGAAACGTAGTTTTCAAATATCAAATTTTTATAAAATATATTTATGTATAAATATAGATATTAATGGTTAAAGTATAATATTGGTGACCGTGAAAAAGCTAATGGGAAGATCATTTTTGGACGAAGGGAGTATGTCTATATTCATTTTAATGTGTATTTGGTGTCAAAATGCTATCACTCTTTTTTTTTCATTTTTTCTTGCAAAGTTAACATGCAGCTCTTGCATTCCCTTTTGCACCTTTGCCAAAATTTATTTTGGGAAAGAGGCGCCATGAATGAGGCAGTTGGCCAGCGTGGAAGGAAGCTGGCCATGGCGCCGACCTTCATTTATCATTCCCGCATCAGTCAAACCAACGATCATCGATCGCTAATCATTTTCTACTTCCCAATTGATTTTTCTTCAAACACCGCCGCTGGAGTACGATATCAGATTCACAGTTCTTCACAATATTTTTGACTCCCACGGATTCGATAATTAGGAGGTCCGTTCAGTATTAATCCTTTATTTCGCGTTTCTGTGGATTTTGGTTTTTAAAATTTTGAGTCCTGTTAAGTGGTATTGATCATTGGATGGTTTAATTTTTGTAGGAAAATGGGGAAGAAGAAGGTGATGTTGCCGGCTAGTGAAGTCGATTTGACGACGGTGAAGTACGTGCCGGAAAAAATTCAAGGTCATGGCTCGATTTGAGATGTTTCCTGTTATTTGCAGCTCCACTTTTTTTTTTTTTTTTTTTTGATTTTTGACTGATTTATCTCGCTGCTTGAATTGATTTTGGGGGGTTTTGGATGATCAATTGAATTTGCAGCTCCACATTTGACTGGGGTTGGGTTGCAGTTGTTTGTCAAGTTAGCTGAAGCACCAGGGATCGGGTCATTGATTATGGAACACTTGAAGAATCAGAATAGAGTAGTAGAGGTCTACTTAGTGATTGCCGCTCACTCTTAAGTGTTAAAAATCATGGATTATTGTTTGTCATCTGTATGACTGTGTCAAGTGGGATTAAGTGTTGATCATTGTTTATTTGTGATGGACAGATGTTGACAAATACCGCCATTCCAGAGACTCCCATGTTTAAGCCTGAGTTCCCGCTTCAAGGTTCACTTTTATACTCATTTTATTCGTTTGTATTATACGGAGTGTTTTCTTTGCAACTTCTTTTTAGGTAAAGAAAACATGAAAGGGAAATGAAAAAGATGCTTAGAAACATGATTTCTGTTGGTCTCAATTTACCTTGTAAAATATGAGTGAAAATCAAATTTGATTGAAGCTTTTTAGTACCTTACATTCATTTAGATTTCATAGTCTTTGTATAATTTTAGATATCTAAAATTGATGAATTGAGTTTGAGCATATTTTTTGTTTTCTATTTTTCTATTTCATTTTCACATACTCTGTCCCCCTATTATTCCTGATAGTTGGTGGGGTACTTAGCTGTATAGCTTTGTCCATTCTATTTTACCAATGGAAAAAAATGCAGATTATTTGGTTTGATCATTTAAGTCATAATGTCACGTAGAAAACCTCATATCATGTGTGTGTGTGTGTGTAGTGGCTTATGATTAAAAAGCATGTAAACAGTTAAACTTGGCATTGACCCAATGCTTGCACTACATGAGTTTAGACCCAGAGCATTGTGTATCTTTCTTGGAAGAAGATGGGAACCCTCAAGACAGAGTTGGTGTTGCCTTAAACTGTCTCCCACATTATGGTCCCATGAGCAACTGGAGCTCTAGTTCAAATGTGTCATTCCGCTACTGGAAGATTCGTGACTATGCTCATGCATATAGATCAAAGTTAACAACTCCATCAGTGGCAAGTTGCCTATAATTTTTATATCTTCATCCTTCTATCTTTTACTTTGTATAATTATCCATGATAGCAGACATTTTGCTACAGGTTGCTGACCACTTTATCTCATCCATGGAGGAGTTTGATAATAAGAACCCAATGTCCCCCCTATTGATATCGTTCAACCCTGATGAGGTTAGAAAACAGGCTACAGCTTCCACACAAAGATTTGAGGATGGTAATTAGACTCTTCACATGTTACATTCATTTACTCCCTACAACCATAATGACAACCAGTTTAATTTTAACTTTGTTGGGGTCGGGGGGGGGGGGGGATATTCACATTATTACCTCTATAAAAACAGGGAGATTGTTTCCTATAGATCCTTGCTGCATTTACTGCCCAAAACTTCGTAGGGAGCAAGAATAAAGTAAAGTTTAATGCTGCATTTTGATTTAGTCCATTATTAACCCAAAGCTAGAACATTGTCAAAATTGACTCTTTTAGCCCCATTGATAATGGACACTTTGGCTCCATACACTCTCTACGTCCCCAAAAACAAATTCGTAATCTAACTTCACGGAGTTTAAGATAAGTGTTGGAAAGTGAAAGTGTGTGGTTGGATTTTGTTAAGAGAAGAGAGAGAAATGTTGTGAGCCACATATTCATTTTGTTAAAATGAAAGAAGAGAAGCATGAAACTTAATTTTTGATGGACGAAAAAAAAGTGAAGGGGTAAACGTCGTATATTGTTTGATAAATATTTCATTACAATTTACAATTATAAATTCAAAAGGATGCTTGGGTCATAAGTGACATTATTTATTTGCAAAAACTCTTTTGTTTTAGATAAGTCCTTATTTCACCGTGGGCTATGCAGGAAACCCATTGTCAATCTTGGATGGAATTTTTGTGGCAATTAAGGATGACATTGATCTCAACCATCATTATACAAAGGGTATATCTAGAATTTGTCTCCTCTTTTACCTATCTCTTTGCCATGCTCATTTACAAATTTTGCACATTTACAGCTGCTACAACATGGTTGCACGAGGTTTATAAAGTTGAAAAAGATGCTGTTTGTGTTTCAAGATTACGCAGCTGTGGTGTCATTTTGGTTGGTAAGGCAAATATGCATGAGTTAGGCCTGGGCACAACAGGAAACAATCCTAATCATGGGTAAGTTCAGTTCACGAACAAAGATTAACAGCCATGATGAGCCATGGACTTTCAGTGTTATTTTTCAAAATCTAAAGGTTAACAGTGTGCCTCCTTAACTTCAGATTTGTATATAGTGTATCCATTGTTTATCCATAACCAGTGCCTTAATCATGACAAGTTGGTGGCTTTGTAGTTCGCATTGAATTTATAGTGCCAAGGGAATGGGAAAGGTTACTTAACACTAGATAACAAAATTATTCTAGATTTTAAAGAGTAATTTCTAGAAAAATTTCTTTTTAACATGGGTCTTTTCATATATAGTCCATATTATATTCGTGGTCCTCTGTATTTGGGGACTATTTCAAGGTAAGTCCTTCAAGGATTACATATGGAAAAGTATCATTTGGAACTTTTCCACGATACGTCCTCCGAAGAACTTATCGTGGATTAGTTTCCAAAAATAGAGGACCATGAATTTAATAGTTTTGTAATATGGACTATATGTGGAAAGGCCCATGTTAAAAAGGACGTTTTTTTTTTTGGAATTTACTCTTTTCAATATTGTATCATGTTTAGTTGTAAACCACTGGGGACATGACTTTAGATAGGGGACCATTTGGAGATTGAGCATTAGAGTTGTAGAGTAGGCATAACTTGAAGCGTGTGAGGGGCTTGTACAATCAGTTAGGTAGAGTAGGGCATGCGCTTTGGGTCCTTCTCTCTGTCTGTCCTTATGTGTTGTTATTTACTTTTTCCTGCCTCTCATTTTTGTGTCCCTTAACTTCCATATGCTTTGCTTTACTACTCTTACTCTCTTATTTCTTTAACAAGTTTTTGGTTGTTTTCTTAGCTGGAGGTCTTGCGGAAACAGCCTCCCTACCCTATTGGATAGGGTTATGGTCTGTGTACATCTACCCCCTAGACCTTACTTGTGGCATGTACTGGGTTGTTGCTGCTGGTGTTGTTATTAATAGAATGCTACTGCACTTTTAAGCTGCAGCACTCAGTCTTGCAATGTCTATAAACCTTTTCCGTATGAATGCTCGTCATGATTTTTATTTTTCGTTCAACTTGTGTTTTATAGATGGGGTGGGGGAATATGTATGGACTTGATGTTTCTTAAATATGATATGGCTATGTAGTTTAATTTAGTATGTGCAACAGACATGACCATATTTTACATTACAGGACAACAAGAAACCCCCATGCTCTTGAAAGGTACACAGGTGGATCATCGTCAGGCCCTGCAGCAATTGTAGCTTCTGGATTGTGTTCTGCTGCACTAGGAACAGATGGTGGAGGTTGTACAATTATTGAATAACAGATAGTGAATAAACTTGCCTCGTCTTCTCAATTTATTATAGTTATTGAAACTTGAGTTGTGAATGCAATGGCAGGTTCAATACGGATTCCTTCTTCCCTATGCGGTGTTGTTGGCTTGAAGACAACATATGGACGTACTGACATGAGAGGGTAAGTTCACACAGTGCATGAACTAGAGTTGAATATGTAACTTCGTCAACCGTTCTCCTCTTTTAGGGCATCTCTAGTGGAGGGGGAATGAGAGGGGAATAAGATGATGTGGAAGGGGAAATGTGAGAAGAATGATTAGAGAGTTAAGAGGAATAGAAAAGAGAGAAGATGGGGGAATATTATTCCCCTGGAGAGAGAAAGTATTTTATTAATGCATTGCATATTTAATAATTTGTGAACCAATGATTAGATGACAAGTGTAAAAAATATAATAAAAAAAGTAGATGAATGATTAGAGTATGGTGAGGAATATTGGAGAGGAAAATGACATGGCTTTTGAAATGGATGATGTAGGAGGTGAATAAGGGGGAATGAGTAGTGATGCTCTTAGTATTAATCTCCAATAGGTAGTTCAAAAATGAGTAAAATCTATAAAAAAAATCTTTAGCTTTTACTGTACCAAATTTAGACCTCCAACTCAAAGTTCATAAAATAGAATGCAGTGTATTTTTCATTTCTTGTCAGCCAATTATAGCTGCCACTGTAGAGAGTGTATTTTTCATTTCTCTCCTTTGCTGCTATGTTCTCCGCTTCGTCAATTCTATCTTCTCCTTCACTGCTCCTCTCCCTTGCAACAATGGACCTGCAATTTCAATTTTTTTTGCTGGATTGTTGTCTGGATCTGTAATTTCCGGATAAAGATGTCTGCATCTGCACAAACTTTTTTTTGCTGGAATTGCCCCTACGTATGGATCCTTTTTTTCGCTGGATTAGATGAAGTTTTTTTTCCAACTATGGATCTGCAATTTTAATTCAAATTTTTTTCTGGATTGGCTTTCCCAGTGTGATGAACCCTTCCAATTCGATTTCTCCAAGGTGAAGGGTTCTTGAAGAGCTTGACAACTGGAACACTGCAGGTGGCGTTGGTGGAGATAGAGAGGGGACAGAAAAAGGAAATAACAAATTAAGAAGATGTGGTTGGAGCTCACGTAAAAAAAACTTACCTCTAAAGTACTGTAGGAAGTCTAAAAACACAATTTAACTTCTCATTTTTAACGTACCCGTTGGAGTTACTCTTAATATTTAAGAAGGTTTTCAAAGGTTAAATGTGTTAGATGTGGGCTTATAGATACAATTGGGTGAGGTTGAAGTGGACTCAAAAGATATGTTGGCTCAAAGGTTCATTAGTAGGATGGTGGAATCCATATATGTCCCAAACTAGATTGGAACTAAGGCGTAGTTGATTCATGCATGTTATGATTTTTCCAAACCACCAAATGTACCTGAGAAAAGGAATGCATTTTCTTAGTCATACTTTTATAGATAATGTATACATTCTCTGCACAAATAGAAATTATGTATTTCATTTCATGATAGAAACCATCAAATTTTAAATTTAATTTAAAGAAATGGGAACTTGTTGAGAGTTATCTTCAAGTTTTAGATTCCGTGTGCAGAGCAACATGTGGCTCTGGGACTGTGGAGATCATTGGACCCATCACAGCAACCGTCGAAGATGCTATTCTTATGTAAGCTTCCTATGGGCCTGATTCTGAGTGTTATGTTATATTCAGTGTGCTCCATCTGATCTTTTCCTTTGTCAGACATGATTGAATTGTTGTTTTGATACCAGTTTTCCACAATAATTTGGATCCTACCCTCCATTTAATACAGTATCAATTTGTCCTGATCCTTGTGTATAATAATAACATACACTGATGTATTCGTTGCATTGGCGGATGCAAGGAGTTACGGGGGGCACATGCCCCCATTCAATTCCTAAAATATTTAAACAAACTAATTTTTTTTGGATTGATTAGAAGGTTGCCCCCAGTCCAAAAAATAAGGTGCCCCCAGTCCCCAATCCAGTCTCGTAACTTCAAATAAAAAATAAAATTACTCCATATATGTTTATTTCCCCTTGGCACGGAGCAGCCTTCGCTCCACCCGGGCTCCAAGCCTCCAAGTAAGGTAACGCTTTCTATTCTTATGTTTTTGCTCAATTTTTAATACTCCCTCCGTCCCTTAAACTCTTTCTCCTTTCTTTTTTTCTTGTCCCATAAACTCCTTCCTCTTTCTATTAAAAAACCACTTTTACCCCTACTAATTTTTACCCTACCTATCACATCATACCTTTTTACTAATAATCTATCCATTACATCCTACTTTTACCCATCACACAAAGGTATTTTTGGAAAATCAACACAAAAATATCTCTCCCTTAAATCCTTTGAAAATCAACACAAAAATATCTCCCTAAGGCCTAAGCGTGAATTAATAGGGATTAGACTGGTCTAAGTGGTTTTTCTTGGGGCCTAGAGTATTTCCTGGGACCTAAAGTTTAGGCGGGGATTTGAGATTAGGTGTTTTGACAACAATAGGCAGGAATTTTCACATCAATGAACATATTTATTTCTATTTCATTAAATAAGGATTTACTCTCATCTACTGACATCCTTATCCAATTTGTTAGGTATTCAGCAATTTTAGGAGCCTCTCCTGTTGATAGAATTTCTTTAAAACCGGTAATTTCCTTCAAAATTCATAATAGCTCACTTTCCTTATGTCGTGGAGAAATGTTTTCTTCCTTTCACCCTTATTTATAGCAGTAATGTAATCTATTTGGAGCTCTTGCATCTAATATTGTTTATATAAACATTTGAATAGCTTATGAAGTTATATTCTTTCACTCATTTGATAATTAATATTGTCGTGGTGATACTAATGAGCAATAGTGAAATGAGTGAACACTTCCCAGCTTTTTGATAAATTTGAAGTTGATCATGTTCATTGTTTAGCCTTCAGTCCGATGTCCTCCTTTAGAGCAAAATACTCACACACAGACACAACATGATGGATTCCCTGCAAACATTGTTTCAGTAGTTATGTATTTTCCTGTAGTACCAGAATACCAGATATATCTTGATGTGAATCGGGAAAGCTCGTTAATTCTCTTTTCCCGGATAAATAATGACGTCTGGCTAGGTGAAATGAAATGCAAAATACACCAAATAATGTTTTGACATGTCTTGTGATTTTTAGGACAAATTGTTTTTTCAAATATTTGATTCAGCAATTTTTATTTATTAGGATTGATTAAATTTATTTAAGATATTTGTATTTTTCTTATTTTAATTATATTATAATATTGTGTGGTTTGGCCTATAAATATGCATGTATTTCCTCATTGTAAGTCATCTTTTGAAATTTAAGTGAAAGTTTGAGCGTTATAAAACTCTTGATAGAATTTTAGTTTAAACATGAGGGTTTATTAAGTGGGTTTACTTTAATCACCAAGGTTTATTATCTCAGGAATTATATAACTTTGCTCTTCGTCTTGCTACATTTAAGTAGTGTCGAGGTGCGAAGAGATAATCCTTGTCCTTGATTTAGGAAACCTGCAAAATTCTTGTTAACACCAGTAACGATTCTTGCGCCCATGTATCATATCTCTATACTTGATTTAAAAAAAGAATTAGCCACATTATAATACGGAGTAATATTTTTCTTCTCCTTCACCAGGGCAAACCTTGTTTACCTAATTTATCTTCAAATGGAAGTTTGAATGTTCTGGGATCCATGAGGTTGGGAAAGTATACCGAGGTAAGTTGCGTCCTTTTTGCTGAAGATTCTCTTAAATGAGTTCTCATATGATTATTTGAGTTCAAAGTGTTAATGTGTTTGGCTTTGTGCTTCAGTGGTTTAATGATGTTTCCTCAACTGAAATATCTGACAAATGTGAGGATGTATTAAATCAACTATCAATAAAATATGGGTGCAAAGTAAGTCCCCTGCACGTGGCTTCTATTTTTATGGACATTTATCTTTATGAAAATTGCATTACTTGTTTGTAACTTTGTATGCAAGGGAAAAATAGTTCCATTTTCCATTTTGATTATTTTTGTTTGCCACGTTCAAGACAATAGAGATCGTAATACCCGAGCTGCATGAGATGCGTACTGCTCATATTGTGTCTATAGGCTCGGAATCACTAAGTTCATTGAATCCCGACTTTGAGAATGGGTATGCTCATTCAACCTCTATCTATTGATCAATCACTCTTAAGAGTGTATTCACTTGGTAAATTTCAGTATCTTTTACCACACTGCATGTTTCCACTCCTTTTCGTCAGGTATGGATCAAGATTGACATATGATACTCGAACCAACTTGGCACTTTTTAGGTCATTCTCAGCATCAGATTATGTAGCTGCTCAGCGCCTTCGGTAAGACATACTTTAACAAACATTTGAGCAGTTTTCACTTTCATATTCTACATGCATTTATGTGAACCAAACATTGCTTTAGTACTGTTAAAACCCCCTAAGAATCATGAACTCGCATTGGTTATCTACTTTGTGTACATCTAGTACGTTAGTGTGAGATAAATCTCATTTCTTGAGGATCTTTCGGGGTGGGTTTGTCTTATCGAACCTGGAATCAGAATCTGGTTTGGTTGTTTTTTGTGAGGCACTCACTCATTCAAGGTTTGGACTAGTAACTCCTTTGGGGGTTGGTTTGAGGATTTGAGCCCATTTGTCCACCCTTATTCCAGCCTGACTTGGTTTGAGCATTCTGTATGTTGGTCTAATGGTCTCATATGTGGGAGACCCTCATATGGGACCCTTTTTTTTGGTTTGAGTCTGGTATATAAGCGTGAATTGAACAACACATCTTAAGGATATTATAGAGATAAGTTAGGCCCAACTTGACAATTGCAAATGTAGGGAGATGAAAGTAAGATACATTATTGTGTTATCTTTACATGCTTAAGAGCTGCTATGCTGGACTTAATGTAGTCCTTATTTTTGTCTGTTCTGATATTGTGCTTTTATTTATTTAGGAAGAATTTACAAGCAAAATGCTCATTAAAAATCAAAGAAAAATAATCACATGATATTTGTTCTGGATATTTTTACTCAGGAGAAGGATAATGTACTACCACATGGAGATATTTAAGAATGTGGATGTCATTGTAACCCCTACAACTGGGTATGTTAACAGCTTTCTTTTTTGGGGATGAAAATGTCTGGAAATAGATCTTTTCTTGCCAGATTCATTACTGCAATGGGTTCTTCCCACTCAAATGAAATCCCAGTAAAGAAAGTTAAGTAACTGTGCATTTTTTCTTCTTCTCAGCATGACAGCACCAATAATACCTCCAAGTGCTCTTGCAGTTGGAGAGTCAAATTTGCAAGTCTCAGGTTGGCTTTTCCTTTTCTACTTCCAGGTTTACTTGTGCTGGGATCCTTTATTCCAAAAAGCGTTGTATCCTCTAATCTTCTATACCAACACCCCTAATGGCCCAATGCCTGGGGCAAGTGTATGAGATGACATCACTAAGGGCCAGTTAGCATGCTTCGATGAATAGCGAGGTGCCCAACTTTCGGAATGGGACCCCTCTTAAAACTTCTAGGAATAAAAAAGAACATTAACTTTTTCTTTATTTGTCAAGGTTGAAATATGATTAATGATATTTTTCGTAATTTTATAGGCTTGATGACTCTTAATACATGCTTTTTCAGGAAACCTCATGCGCTTCATTATAGCAGCAAATCTCCTGGGGCTTCCTGCCATTTCTGTCCCTGTAAGTTATAGCATCTTAATATATAAGGATTCAATAAACTATATTCCATGTGATAAATAGCTAAATCATGGTTGAACCCAAAGAAGCTACCCTACCAATTAAAGTGGGCATTTACTTAACAAGATGAACATCTGCGTTGTTGTAAAAATTGTCACGTTGCCATGAATGATCTCCGTTTCACGGTTTAGGTCCCCTAAGTTGTCCTTGGACACCTCATCTTATTGCTTAGGTTCTGCCTAATTTCACTTAAATCCTGCACAAACTGGATTAATCTCCCATTATGATCTAGCACAAGTTTGGTTCACATCTAGTTCCTAGGGTTTTTTTACATCATCCGACAATTGCATGTTAAGTGTATTCTGTCTTTAGTTTGTGACATCTTTCGATTTTCAGGTTGGTTATGACAAGGACGGACTACCCATAGGCATCCAACTTATAGGCCGGCCATGGTGTGAAGCTTCCATTTTACGTTTAGCAGCTGCAATAGAGGTATTGTTGCATTGACACCTAAATGAATACTCCCTTCGTTCTGAATTAAATCATCTCAGTTTGACTTCACGTAGTTCATGAAAAGTGTTGAAAAGTAAAAAAATGACCGGTTGAAATTTGATTAGGGTAAAGAGAAAGATTGTGGACAATATATTCTTTACTTTATCAGGAAAGTAAAGAAGTGAGACAATTATTTTGGGACGGATTAAAAAGGGAAAGACATTTGATTTGGGATGGAGGAAAGTAAAGAAGTGAGACAATTATTTTGGGATGGACTAAAAAAGAAAGTGAGACAATTAATTCGGGATGGAGGAAAGTAAAAAAGTGAGACAATTATTTTCAGACGGACTAAAAAAGAAAGTGATGTAATTAATTCGGCACGTAGGGAGTATTGACCACCATGACAACGGGAGGTGAAGTATGTGATGTTCGGACTTGGGTCCCCCTTGAACGACATCACCGGACAGTGGGTTCCTCATCTTAGAAGAATAGCCCCCCCTCCATCTCAACATAAATTTCACGCTTTTTATTTATTTCACCTTCGAGCAGAAACTTCACACTTTCCCAGTTTCCCGATTTCTTCTAGAGCAAAGGAAAATGTGGCTTGTACCATTTCTCTCCCTTCTAAACAAATTTCGAATCACACTATTTTTACTTTCCAACACTTTTCTTGAACTTCGTGAAGTCAAACTACAAACCTTATTACTAGGGTCAAAGGGAGTAATAAAAAAGACTACCATTCTAGAAAAGATGATAAATTCAGTAATATTAAGCTAACACAAGACATGCTTTTTATTTCAGGAGAATTGTTCATCCCCCAAGAAAAAGCCATTGCAGTTCTATGACATATTGAAGAAGGGATATTAAACAATTTCAATTAAATAAAACTAAAACAAAATTACAGAGTGAATCGCTATATCATGTAAACTCATATGATATTACCATGTATACTCATGTGCAAAATAATACGGAGTAAGAACTACAAAAAGGAAGACTACCATCTTACCTTTTTGAGTTGTACGTGCTTTAAATATTCTTAAGTCTAACACAAAATGAGGATCTTCTAACATTTTTCTGTAAATTTTACGGAGTATATATTTAAGTCCACAAAATGAATGAGAAATTTAGGACCATAAAAGAATTTGTTACCTTTGATTTTTTGTTTGAAAGAAAAGAAACCCTATTAGATAGTCACAAGCAATACTTTTTTGAAACAAAGCATTAAATTAAGAAATTAAGGGAATAAAGTTTGGGAGTGTGTCAAGTCACTCCCCTACAACATCATCATAGCAACTACTACGCGCCAACAAGTGCATTGCCTCGTTATAACAACGAGGAGTAAAGCGAAATCTAAAGTTTCTTGCACAGAGAATTTGAAGGTGTTTATGATAGAGTTAAAGTAAGAGAGTTAAAGTAAGACCAGTTCCTGATAGTACTATTAAGTGAATCGATCACCTCTTTACAATTTGCTTCCACAAAGACTTGTTTCCAATCTTTATTTTTAACCCAACTAAGTACTTTCATAATTGCGATGACTTCTACTTCGGGTGAACCAAACTCCCTTTGCATTTAATATTCTTAGTAGCCACGAACCGGCCTTCATAATCTTGAGCAATAAATCCAAGATCCACATACCACAAACAGTAATTAATAATGGTTTTTCATACGGAAAAAAATAAATAATTAAAAAGTAAAATAACAAATGTGAAAGGGAACAATTAAATAATCACTCTTGAGACTTCAAACGAGGCAACAACCAAAACGAAGCCCATCTTCCCGAGCTGGAGAATATGATTGAGAATGGCTTCCAAGCTCACTCCCAAGCTCTTCGCATGGCTCTTTCTTCCTGCATTCATCCTCATCGTCCTCTACTCAGCATTCCTTCCTCTCCAGGCTCCCTCCTCGCGCGATTCGAACCCGGAGCTTCGGGTTCCATCTCCGTGCAATCCGTATAAAGGGAAATGGGTGCTCGACCCGGCCCGGAAACCCATGTACGACGAGACGTGCCCGTTCCACAGAAGCGCCTGGAACTGCCTCAGGAACCAGAGGGAGAACATGGACCGGATCAATTCATGGAGGTGGGCGCCGGAAGGATGCGATTTGCGTCGGGTCGACCCGGATGAGTTCCTGGGTCTGATGAGGAACCGGAACTTAGGGTTTGTGGGGGACTCGCTGAGCGAGAATTTCTTTGTCTCGTTTCTGTGCATACTGAGAGCGGCTGATGAGGGCGCGAAGAAGTGGAAGAGGAGAGGGGCTTGGAGAGGGGCATATTTCCCTAAGTTCAATGTCACAGTCGGCTATCATCGGGCTGTCCTCCTTGCAAAATATGGGTATGTTCATCCATAATTCATGAAAAAACAGAAGAATCTATTTTTATTTCTTGTTGCTCGAATATTGAATCATACATTTTTCATATTGCAGTTCTATTTGAATCATACATTTAGGTGCTAGGCCTGGTTCACTCTCTAGTGGTTGCCTAGCATAAAAGTTCTTGACTCTTGACTTAATAAAATAAAATTCAAAGCTTGTATCCATTGAATCTGCTCTGAGGGATTGACCTTGGTTGAATTAGGAAGGTGAACGAGGCCAGTTCTATTAATGAAGATGGACGAAAGGGAACATATCGAGTAGATGTTGATATTCCAGCAGATGATTGGGCACACATTGATGGATTTTATGATGTTCTAGTATTTAACACAGGCCATTGGTAAGTGGTAACCTCTGTTTTCTAATATCTCTGCTTTTACCGAACATAGTTATACTCGGTTTCAACTGTTTAGGTAATTGCTTCCACTCTTGATCCTGCAAGCCATATAGTAACTTTCTGATCAAAAGAGTACATTCTATGTGAGAACTCAGTCTTGCCGAGCTACTAAAGCTGAAAACTCAAAATGCTACCCCATGTCCTGCCTTCTCTACTAATCCATTTTTTAGTTCGAAAAAGGAGAGGGGAAGAAAATGGGAGTGGTTAAAAAATACTCCGTTTGTCCCATACAAAGAGTCCACTTCCAATAGTTCCTTTACGTGAGTGTACAACTTATCAACTTTAGTGAGGCCCAACTATTATACTCCATATGTACTATATTTTTAAGGAAACTTTGCTGCCAATAGTCCAAGTTTGGACAATCTCTTGCATATATCCTGAGTTTCAATATTGCTAAGAATAAACCAAAGTTTTCATTGGTCATCCGAGAATGATCCACACTCTAACACTGTTAGTCTTTCGTTAACATTTGGAAATTATGATCCGACCTGACCACTTTGTACCAAAACTGCAATTTTAAAAAATGTATAGATGGGAGATTGACTATTAATAATTCTAATCTTGAATTGGATAAAACCAAAATAAACTCGGTCAAATTTTTAAAATGGTTCATCTAGCTATCAAATGCGCCAAAGAAATTGGCTAAGGTCAATCTGGTATAGCCTAATTCAAGATCAGAATTATTTATATCAAAATATCCAATCATCAGTCTACACATTTTTGTAAGTCTGGTTCAAGTCCAAAGTGGTCCCATCAGATTACATAATAACAATAATCATGATAATAATAATAATAATAGTAATAATAATAATAGTAATAATACTAATACTAATAATAATAATAGTAATACTGATAATACTAATAATAATAATCATGATCATTTTCTTTTCAAAAAAATAATACGAATAATTATAATAGTTGTAATAATTACTCCTATTAATATTAATATTAATATTAATACTAATAATAATACTACTAATAACAATAAATTAATAATAATAATCAATCTACAGAATTGGATAGACATCTCATATGACATACTACCTCCGTCCCAGAGTATTTGTCCACTTTCATTTTTACACACCATCCAATACACTTCTTTAATCCAGTTTATCTTGTAATTTGTATATTAAAAAATTATAAAAATTATATATTAATAATCTATATGTTAAGACAAATCAAACAAGATCACATATGACTATATTTAGGCTTACACATTGAGAGAATTTGATGAGTCAAAGTGCTTAGATGAACAGTTCCAAAAGTCAAAACTGGACGAATACTCCGGGACGGAGGGAGTAATATACAACAGTTGCAGGACTAGAAAAATGTTATTTCTCATTGTATTTCATGATTTCTCTATTAACGCTAGGTTGAACTCCAAACATTAAGGTTTTCTATCGGACTCCATTATGAATCACAGTACATAGATATAATTTTGTCGTAAGCTAAATAAATAAGCAATGAGACTTGATGCCTAATGAGTATCTACATCCTACTCCCCCCCACCCCACCCACCCCCCCCTCACACTCTCGCATTTTTAAGTGATCCATACATGGTTGCATGTAATCCTTACCCTTTAAAATATGCTAGGTGGGGCTATGATAAATTTCCAAAAAAGACCCCTCTTGTATTTTACAAGGCAGGTCGACCCATACAGCCTCCCCTGGAATTGTTGGATGGTTTTAAGGTTGTTGTGGAGAATATGGTTGCTCATATAGAAAAACAGTTCCCCAAAACACTTAAGTTCTGGCGTTTGCAATCTCCAAGGCATTTCCATGGGGGTGATTGGAACCAGAATGGCAGTTGTGTTTTCAGTGAGCCACTTGACAAATCTCAGGTATGCAATGGTAATGTTTATAACCTTTTGGTTTCAATAAGAGCCTTATTTTTTTCAATTTAAAAGACTTATAGTTGATAATACCCCCTAACCTTCATGATTGGTCCTCACACACATTTTAAGTAAGACTTCTTTTATTTGATTTCCAAGAGTGCCTTTCTTCCTAGTATAGGGGCAAGGTTTGCGTACACACCCTTGTTAGGTTGTGGAATCTTGATTAATATTTGATGTGCTGTAATGTATTAATGTTCACACGGTTCAACCTAGGTGGTTAGACATTGAGTTTCTACAAGTTTATCATTTTATAGCTATTGTTTGGAATAAATATAAGTGGATCCCTGTTTTTTTAATGATAAATAAGCTTTTCCCTCTCACCTTCAAAACCCCCTCCCAAACATACCTTTATGAAACTGAAATATTGAGATGTTTGGATACATTTTGTCCATTCATCCGTGACTTCCCTATTACCTATCAAAGCATCAATTTCAAGGAGCTCAATGGAAACTCTTACCTATCTCTATTCATAGGGAAAGTTGTGCTATTAATCCTCAATCCGTCCTTTTTTTGTAAATTTAGATGATCAGTTATAATAACTTACAACTTGTTATGGCAAAACAAAAGGTCAGCAAACCAGAACTGGTAGACAGACCAACAAAAATTGAACCAGCCAAAACTGAAAGTTACCATCTTTCATCTAAGAATTGGAGGTTCGGAATTGCTGTATAAGGCTTATCCTCTAAAAAGTAAAAACTAAAAACTGGCCTAAATTACCCATAACAAAAAAATAACCAAGCCAAAACCGAGCTAAGGGCATCCCCAATGGAGAGAGTCTTGAGTCTCTTTCAGACTCTGGCACCTCAGCATTTTACTTTTTCAGATTCTTCTTTAGATTTTCAGGAAAACTACTCCAATCCTCAGATTGTCTCAAACTTTGCCACATCAACATTCCACTATCTTTTATTCAATTAACTTTATATATATATATATATATATATATATATATATATATAAAATCAATATCTAATATATAACTATTGCGTATTGATTTTTCTACCAAATTTATCTATAAATATAATTAATCATTTAAAAAAGTCAACAAGATAAAATATTACTGAGTATTTTTTAAAATTAGAGAAAATAATACGGAATATAAACTTAACACACATATTTTAGTTTTTTACGTGTTTAGTTTTTTAATTTTTTTTATCGTGTTTGTTTTTTAATATTTTTAGTTCTTTACAAAATAATTGTAACTAAGTTTTATTTTCAAAAAATAATTGTTCTTGATTACACATGTTTAATTTTTTATTGGATGCATTGAATCGGGAGTTTTGGAAGTGAGTCTGGTATTTCAAAGACTCCCTTCTAGACTTTTCCCATTTTGGCATTTTCTATATACCCCATAATGATAAAGTCTAGAAAAGAGAGTCTTAGATTCTCTTTCAGTCTTTCATACTCTCTCTTAAGACTCCCATTGGGGATGCCCTTATTTGTTTCGGTTTCTGATTTCACGTTTTTCAAAACCAAAACGATCAAGCCAAAGCTATGACACCCTGCAATAGGTTCCTCGTGTTAAAATAATTCTTTAGATTGTTACAGTGAGGTATTATGGTTTATGTGAGCTTTCTCATCAAGTCAGCATTCTATATTGCCAAGAATGCCAGTAAACTTTATTGCTAAATTGGGACTTTAACATGAAGGACTAATTGAATAATAATAATAACAACAACAATAATAATACTTTAATACTAATTGTAATAATAATAATAATAATTACTCCATTATTATTATACTGTAAACAATTTGCAGAATTGGAACGGCATATCTCAAATTACATATTGTGAAACCATTGTTGCACTAAAAAAAGTGATTGTCCCTTATTTGTGTTGCAAGATTTCTTGATAAAGCTAGTTTGAACTCCAAACTTAAAATGTTTTCTAAGGGATATTGTTATGAATCATAACATATGTATATAGTTTTGTCTGAAATACTGATACCTAAACAGCTGGACTTGTGGTTTGATCCCAGAAATGAGGGAGTGAACAAGGAATCCAGAAAGTTGAATGGTGTGATTAAGGAGGCGATAGATGGGTCACCAAGTATAAGAATACTTGATCTGAGTCACCTGAGTGAGTTCCGGGCAGATGCCCATCCCGCGATTTGGTTGGGCAAGAAGGACGCCGTGTCTGTTTGGGGTCAGGACTGTCTGCACTGGTGCCTGCCCGGACTTCCAGACACTTGGGTCGATATATTGGCACAACAGATTCATTCATCATTGTAGTTTATGCTCGTGATCCTCCCTGTGCTTTGGGTGCGCTCTTAACCGATGTGTGTTACTCTATTTACTTTACTTTGTTTCTGAGATTGGAAACAACCTCTCTACTTCCGAATAGGGGTAAGGTTTCTGTACACACACACCCTATCCAGACCCTAACTGACTATCGTGGGACTTAATTGGGTTTGTTGTCTTGTTGTAGCAGATTCATTCATCATTGTAGCATGGAGGAGAATGGTTGTTGATTTATTGCCACACAGGCCTGCAAGTTCATGTTTTACTGAAACCAGACTCAAAGGTGCTCTTGTTTCGGCGTTTAAGGGCCCGTTTGGCGCCCGCAGAATGTTAGGGAAGGAAAACAAGAAGGAAGATGGGTGGGAATTGGGAAATTTGGAGGGATTTTCTTTTTCTTTTTCTTTCTTCTTTTTTTTTTTCTGGGAAGAAAATGAAAAGTTGATTCAATTCCTATAAATTAGTTATACATTTGTTCAAACTCATTTTATTTGTAGACTTCAATGGTATTGACCATCAGGATCAAAATATTCGAAACATACTCATACCATCTCACTTTTGACAAAAGAAGTTACTAATGCAACCCCTTAAAAATTTCTTTTTTTGGTTGACCTACAAAAATTCTTTTGTTCTTTGAGGATTTTTTTTGTATAAAGTAATATAGCTCTTAGTCAAGAGTAAATGTGGACTTTCAATATGAGATGTGTAGGGTAATTCTTTTGGTTTTATGGAGGAAATAAATTAACTTCCCTTCCAATGTAAATGTGGATATTATTATGATGGATTTTGGTTTTGGGAAGAATGAGATAAACAACAATCCCACAGAGTCTCTCAAAAAAATGAGATCTTATTAAAGAAATAAGAATACTTATGATGCTTAAGAATTTTGAGGTTTAAATTATTTCATTTATTTTTTACATGAACAAACAAGACCAATGTCTCTATTTAGATTTATTTTTCATTGTAAATGTATGTATTAAGACAAAAAAATATATGGAGTATATATCTTTAAAAATAAATATATGGTGTATTTATTCAACTATACTCTCTGTCTCAAAATAAATATCATAATTCACTATTCAAAATCATGAAAATTTTTATTTATTTATACATTTTTATTGATTATTTGATAAACTAAATATTTTTTTGTTTTGAAGGCCTTTTCATTAAGTTTTAATCATTGAGTATTTAAATTTTATTTTTTATTTCTATACTAATATTTGTTAATTACTCAACTTCCTCCTCATCCTTCTTCTTCTTCTTAGCTAAGGTCAATAGTCCATTCTTACACAGTAGCAGAACATAATCCAATAGTATTTCAATTTCCTGGAAGCTAATTACAGGTCTGCTAAATTTTTCTAGCTTCCCCTGAGAATCAATCGGCGATCGCGTGCTACTCCGGCGACTCCGGTTTTCATCCGTCCGCAGATGATATAACGATAATTCCATACTTCAATCCATCGGAAGAAGGCACGATTGAGTTTACAAGCTCAAGATATGGCTTCCGAAATCGAAATCGTATCCGACTTCAGAGATCAGAAGAGCTCTACTGGTGAACCAAACCCTAACCGAACAGTCGTCGTCGATGTGCACTCCGCTTCTGCGGCCGGAGACCTCCAGAAGCTCCGGGAGTTCGTTGAGAACGACGGAGTTTCTCCGGCTCTCCCGGATCCAAATGGCTACTACCCTCTTCAGTGGGCTGCTCTCAACAACTTCCCCGATGCTGTGCAGTACATAATTGAGGTGATGATCTTATACTACTCTGTAAAACATTAATTAGCGGTTGAGCGGAGTGAGATGATGAGATTTTGTGCTATAATTCAAAATTTGTGTGCTTGTTAATTGAAGCATGGAGGCAATGTGCATGCTAAGGATCATACTGGACAGACTGCTTTGCATTGGTCAGCTGTTCGTGGTTCGATTGCATCTGCAGATGTATTGATGTTGAATGGGGCACTGGTAGAGGCAGCTGATTCCAATGGCTATCGGGTAAGTTAGTAAAATTCTGCTGGATTGAGGTTAAAAAAAGTGATCATTTCACTCGGAGGTTATTGCCTGGAGTGGTTCTAGATTCGGAATCATGTTGTTCTTTAATGCTCTGTGTACATTGCAGGCAGTTCATATAGCTGCACAGCGTGGACAAACAGCTTTTCTTAATCACATAGTCACAAAGCATCATGCTGACATGGATGCCCCCGATAATGATGGAAGAAGCCCTCTTCATTGGTACACTTTTTATCTAATTATCTTACATGGCATGCATGCTTTCTTTACATTGTTGTGTGCAATTTCTAATTTCTAGAGTGGATATCTGCACCGATATAATTGCTTCTTTCAGTTCTTTGAGGTTGGCCTTACCATAGTTTATTTATGACAATCAATGCAATCATAGAAAATGGGGGGTTTCTGAGTCAGTGTTGCTACTTGCTAGAAAGATTCTTCTGTTGCCCCTGATTAATCTAGGTAATGTCGGTAGATAAATAAATATGTAGCCTCATGCCCTGCTATTTTTTCCCGTCAAACTCTTTTCAGGGCCGCGTATATGGGATTTACTGAAACCATTCACTTATTGCTGTTCAGGAATGCCTACCAAGGCAGACAAGATAAAGATGGTAGGTATGCCTGCTCTTGATTATACTATATAAATTTCAGTGGTCTAAATTCCATGTCACGTGAATCCCCAAATCTTGTTTAGAAATTACTGGAAGTAATATATCACTGATAACATGCCCCACTCAGTAAAGAAAATACTTGCACAGTTAATAACAGTGGTTTAATTATTTCTGTTGACTTGCAGTTCAAAATTTATTTTTCTCTAATTTTTATGGTTTGATGGACTAATACTCTTTAAAGATGCTGCCTTTTAACCATGTGGCTGGTAAACTGTGAGACTTTTATCCATTTATGAAAGCACTGATCTTCAAACTTGGTTTAATTTCGCACATCCACTGTAATACAGTGATATGTTTTTGCATGGTTGTTCCTAAATGAGAGTGTTAGTAATTCTACATAGTTTAATTCTCGATAGTTAGTTTGCTATTGGAGTTAACCATTCGACTAGATCTTCGAATTCCAAAAGGGCTTATATCAAAATTTCGATATCTTTTATTTTTTGTAGGATGCACTCCTTTGCATTGGGCTGCATTAATAGGAAATGTAGATGCATGCAACTTACTTGTATATGCTGGCACAAGGCAGGAATTGATGATAAAAGATAGAGATGGACACACACCTGCAAAACTTGCATCCGACAAAGGTTATCGGCAAATCGTTCTATTGCTTGTATGTCATTTTTATTGCTATTACCTACATATAACTTCATTCATATTTTTGTCTTTAATGTTGATGATTGGTGGTCCATTTGGATGTTATTGTGCCAGAGATGACAAGTTCATTTTGGTGGTTTACTGTTTTTTTTATCTGTCAGCCACTCAGCTCTTTAACCATTGCCTGTTTGATCCTGCGCAGAATAAGGCAGAGCATGCACAGAGCCCGCGATGGAACCACAAATATTGTTCAGGAATAGGATGGGATTATGGCTGGGCCCCCGTTTTGTTCAGTATAATTGTTATCAATGCCATTCTTTTCATCAGTTCTGTTCTTTTTGGTGGGTGATCTAAACCTTAGGGTCTTTAATTTTTTTCCATGCATTCCGTTGGGATGCTAATTATTTCTTTACTGTGGCTTGTGGTAGCCCATAATCTTCCAAAGCCTACTGCGGTTGTTGCACTTTGGGGATGGATTGGTGTTTCCATGGCAATTGCATCTCTCTTAATGCTTGTTCGGTGTAGTAGGTACTGTTTATGTGTTTGAGTACTCTCTCTGTCTCATTTTATGTGTCAAGTTCTTTATGCACGGATACTTACAAAACAAATCATATGCCATCAATTTTCCAATATTTATACGGAGTATAAAACATGAAGCATTTGTTTGGTTGAGGTGAAATAGGATAAAAAGAAAAAAGAAGGGAAAGGAAAATGAGAAAATTAAAAGAATGTTCCTTGCTTGGTGAGATGTGTCAGAGACACATGGAGGTGAGATGAAGAGGCGGATCCCACCATCTTTTTCGTTTCTTCTCTTATAGAGATAAATGAATCTCACAATTTCTACCCATTTTCTACATTTCTCTCCTACCAAAGAACACACAAAATCTATCCTTCCCCCCTGCTGTTTCACTTTTCTCAATCGCTTTCTGATCCATTTCTCTCTTCTCTATTTCTTTCCTTAACCAAAAAAGACTAATGAATATGAAAACAGGTCAAAATCTCTAATTTTGAACTTTCTTTACTTAGATATAGTTTGCGTATTTCAAGTTACTACCCCAAAGGGTGGTGCATTTAGTTTCTGAATGATGTTCCTGATGCAAGTGGTTGGTATCTGTTGCTTGCAGTAAAGATCCAGGTTATCTTAAGACTGGGACCAGTAAACATTCTGATTCAGAAGTACTCGCCCTCCCATCTAGAATTTGTACTTCAGTAATTTTGAAGATTTTTATTTTTAAAATTTCCTTTGTGATACTTCATACTCGTATACTTAACCAACTGGGCTACTAAACTTTCCAGGATCCTTTGTTGAGCATTGATCTGAATAGTTCATCTGTTTGGACTGGGAATTGGTCTCAACTTTGCCCAGCCTGCAAGGTTCTTCATCAACCTTGTATCTTGTTAACATGTGATGCATTTTTCCATACATATTTCTAATATCGTAGTTACTCTGACTAAAGATAATTAGGCCTCTGCGCGCCAAACACTGCAAAACATGCAACCGCTGTGTGGAACAGTTTGACCATCACTGCCCTTGGATATCAAATTGTGTGGGAAAGGTATAAAGCACATTAATCTCTTTTGCGACTCAATGAAATGGTACACATAGTAGACATAAACTTTACTAGTTTACTGTTATTATATTTTTGTGTGATGCATACATTGCCATTGGACCTAAAAGAGTTGTTTACAATGTTTTAGCTTCAGGTAAATAATGAGCTAAATCAAAATGCACACTAAACTTCTCTACTCCCTACTTTTTATGAAGTTTGGGTAGTAAATGTAGCAATGCATCAAGCGTCCAAGTGTTTAAACAGAAATAGTCTCTTTGTTTTTTGTTTTGGTAAGAATGTGTACAACTCGGTCCCGTAGAACCCCCACAGAGTTGGGATTATGCTGTGTTTTGTCGTTGTTATGTATTGTAGTCTGGCAATTTTGCCTCCATATACATTTTCCCTTCATTTTTTATCCAATTGAACCTTGCAGAGGAATAGGCGAGACTTCATCATTTTCCTTTGCATGGGTATGTTGACGTCGCTTATCGGGGCCATGGTTGCAGTGCATAGTATGTAAAAAAAATCCATCTCACAATACTCACTGTGTGTAGAAGTCATTTAAGGCTTTGTTGTTAATGATAAATAGCACTTCTCTGTTGAAGGAATCTGGATGTCATTACCTGAATTAGGAGAAGATGATGGAACATGGGTGCGCCTTGTTGTGTTTGATCATCCTTGTGTCCTTGCTTTCCTTTTTATGGATCTGGTTATTCTCCTTGGAACGTTTACTTTGTTCGTTGTTCAAGCATTTCAGGTATTTAATCGACTCTCTTCCCACCCTCCACAGACCCCATTCTTGTTACCTTATTGGGTTGTGTTGATGAAGATGATGATTTATGTTTTAAAATCCTTTCAAGGTCGCGCAAAATATAACAACGAACGAATATGCCAATGCTCGCCGGTACGAATATCTCCGTGGTCCAGATGGGCGCTTCCACAACCCCTATAACCACGGGTGTCCCAAGAATTGCTTAAGTTTCATAACCCACGGCTTCCCGGACGATGACAAGGTTGCCTGGCCACCGTTGCCACATCTTGTCCAGAAGACACACCTATGACTCTCTAGATAGAAGAAGATACAATTGGTAAACGCCGCATCTCGCATGGGGCTTGTGTTGTTGTTGTTGTGTGTACAATATAGATTTTTCTTGCTTGCTTCCACTCTGTCTACCTTTGGACAGAAATGCACACAATGTATTACAGTACAACTTATAAGAACCTTTTTTTTTTCTCTTGATGCCTTAATAATTACAGTACTATAATGAATGTGAAGCTGAAAGAGCCAAGGTTTTTTTTAAGGCTCTGTAGGTCTGAGCTGAGGATTTACTTGATCAAATTTGATGAAAGATGGTGAGTCCAAACCTATCTACCCAAATGTTGTTTTGATAATTATTCACTTGACCAAGTTGAAGGTAGTGTGTATAGTAGTAAAAATCAAGTCAAAAGATGAAGGTAATGTGTCGTAATTCGGGCTTTTTGGAGATCCTTCGAGTTGAAGATATATTCTTGAGTAATTTACGTGAATAAGACTAAAACATAATACCTTTCTCAATATATGACTGCATGTTTTTATTTTCCAATGTAGGACCATTGGTCATTATGTATTAGTCATTATTCAACAAAATGTCCAGCATCACTTAGACATTATTCTTCTCACTAGTCATTATTAAGTCTTATTTAAGAAATAAAAAAGTGTAAGTCCTATTTTAGCAAATAACTTATGTTTTAGTCCTATCCAGTTCTTTATAAGACGAGCGAGTGAAGATAATCAAACTTAGAGGCGGGAGAAGATAAGATTCAATTGGAAGTATGTCCTAAGGCAACGAAGCATAGTGACAAGATGTCTAGTGAGACTAACCAAATTGGGGTATAGGATAAATTTATTCGCTCAATTATATCATGCAGATACTACTCTCTACTTTATAGCAAGAGATTCATGACTTATTTACAAATATATACTTCCTCCGTTCCTTAAAATCTTTCTCATTTTGACTTTGGGCCAAAATAATGAAAGTGTAATTTTGGTTGACTTTCCAATTTTGCCCCTGATGTGATGGGTAAAAGCAAAACGTGATAGTTTGGTCATTAGTAAAAAGTATGATGTGATAGGTAGGGTATGAAAAAGTAGGAGTAAAAGTAATTTTTTAGTAGAAAGTGGAAGTGTTTTAGGGAATATGAAAAAAACGAAAGAAGAAGAGTTTTATGGAACGTATTTTTTTTTGTATATTGAGATTCAGAACTGATTTACAAAAGAAATTTTTTTAAGGAAACAAGAACTTAGTTTAGACTAAAATATGTAGTTTTGGGTTTTTGGGAAAAAGGAGTTGTTAATGTTTTAGATTTTTATACGCATATTGCTTGAACAAAAAGGTGTCGTGGTGTAGTTGGTTATCACGTCAGTCTAACACACTGAAGGTCTCCGGTTCAAACCCGGGCGACGCCATTCCTCCCTTTTTTTTCGTGCCTCGTTGAATTTTTGTATCCACAATACGCCGTCGTTTGGAACCCACCAAATTGGCATCCCGCATAATCCGGCTCTCATTGGCCACGTCACTCGCATCCCTCCCTCGCCTCCCATTGGTCGAGCGTCTGCCACGTCAGCGTCCCCTTCGCGGCTCCACCATATACTATCCCAGGTTCATCCCCACCATATATTTTCTTCTCCAATTCCGCTGCAAATTCAACGAAGATTTTGCTGTTCTTTGCTTTTCGAAATCCATCCATCTCTCGATTCCGCTTCCGGCTAGATGGCTTCCCGGAGGATTCGATCGGAGAGCCTCGCGGCGATTTGTTTCCTTCTCATCTCGCTTCCTTTTCCGGCATCGGAAGCTTTAATCGCCTCCCCGGGTTCTAACCCTCCTTACCCCAAACTCATATATGTAAGCTTGTTTTTTTTCTTTTTCTCGTTTTTCTCTTTGATCTAACTATGGTTTCATGGAGACCATTTCATCCAAATTTTGTTTATCTTTCAGCCAAGTTTGAAGTTTGCTATCATGTTGTGTATTTTTTTGTTTAGAATTTTTAATTAAAGCTCCTTTTGCATAGCTCAATTTTCCCTGAACCTTGAAATGGTGTGATCGGGATTAAAAGAAAGCTGGAGTTTGGGTGTAAATATGGTTTTCTGTATGAGGAATTTGTAATTTAGGATGATGCTTATACAGAAGTAAGATTGTAGTGTTGGCATTGAATAAATAAATTTTGTGTTGGAAATAGGATTTGAAGGAATCGATTGCAAAGGGATTAGGATTCAAGGAAGAGGATTTCAAGATATCTGGATTTGATTGGAGAGATGTCTTGGTCGGGCGGTCGGTGGCATATGAATTTGATGTTGAGATTGATGATAAAGTTCTTCCCTTGAAACTTCTGGAGGATGTGAATAGATGGGAGTATGTGGATCTTCCTATTTTCCGGGTACAGGATCCGGCTGAGGAAAGGGGGCTGGTGGAGAAGAACAAATTGGAGAGTGAGATGCCTGTGTTAGCTCCATTCACTCTGGCAGGCCCAATGGAACTTTGGATCCAGGATGGCAAGAACATGAGGCTTTCTCTTCCTGTAAGTTGAACCTCTATTTGTTCCTATGCAATGCCTAGTTTCTCGTTTTTTTACATCTGACTTTAACACTATGTTTGGTTCAATGAAGTTGAAAGGGAAAAGAAAAGAAAATGGTACGGAAAACTATTTTTTGTGTCTGGTTAGAGAGGAAAAAGAAAAGAAAATCAGAAGACAAAATGAACTAAGAGGATAGAAATTTCCATTTTGGTGAGGAAAAAGAGTTTCTTTTCTTTTTCTTCCTCATTCCTTGATCCAAAGTTCCAAACATAGTGCAAGTTCTTTTGCACTTAACATACATAACTGCATACTTGAAATATTTTTGCTTTGGCCGACTGGTTTTTAGGTCATTCTCACTGTTAGTCCTGGTCTTTTGTTTTCCTACCATGGATGCATGACTATGGATTTGTTGCCATTTTGTGCTCCTGAGCACTTCTACCAAATTTTGTTCAGTTTTCAACTGATTTTCTTGCACTATATGGACAAAAGGACTGTTAAGAAACCCACAGTCTTGCATCAAAAAATGGAAAAAGGAAAAACAGTCACTTGGTCATTGCCCAGAAGTTGAAGATTTTCTTTTTATCCGAAAATAATGCAATTTGCACACAATTTCTCACTCCAGAGATTTAGCTATTTTTGTTCTAGTTGCGCCAGTGTCCCAACTCCCAACCTAGTTGGTTTATATAATGATCCTCATTTGCTGCTGGCCTACAAAAATATATTTCATAAAGACTGGAAAAGTATGCATGAGAACAAAGTTGAGTCTAAATTGCATCCTCAAAGACAAAATTGAGTCTAAAAGGAAGTGGATGGACAAAGTGAGAAATTTTGTATAGTTGAAGGACCAAACTTGAAATTGACTCTTTATATTACTACATGTTACTGATTGGTTTTTTGGTTTCTAATAATATATGCAGCATGATGTGGAGGCTGGTACAGTAAAAAAAGTGGTGTTAGCAGACGGTGCTATGGTCACTGTTAAGGGTGCCAGATCTGTTAGTCTACGCCATCCAGTCGAGCTCCCTCTTCCATTTAACACATCCCGAAACGGTTTTGCCTCTGGTCTGTTAACTCTAGCAGAACATCTACGCCAAGCCATTCGCACCGAAGGTGGTCCCGTTCTATCCCTTCGCATTGTGGGCCCAACCTCTCTCACATCACCCACTCCATCATCACCATCATCTTCATCAAACAAACTTAAGCTTAAGCGCTTAGCACCCGGCCTTGTGGAGCTATCGTCCGTACCTAAAATGAAAGCGATCTCCACTGTCGATCTTGGAGAGACAACCACCCTCTTAACACCTTTCCAATTCACTACCATGTGGCCATTGGTTTCTATCAATGGCTCAAACCACAACTTGATTGGTTTTGAGTCTTTGCTGTCTTCCCTGCTGGGTCCCAAGGCAAGCACAAAGGGTTCCTTCAAGCTGCTGAAGGCTGACATATCGGCCCAAACGTTTGTGAAGATGGGTTTTGGGTTGGAGAAGAAGTTGGATGCAGGGGACAAGTTTGGTGCCGAGAGTCTCCCAGAGTGGATGACGAAGCCTGAAACCGTGAGGATGCATTTTGAGGTACTGGCGAAAGTAGATGGAGACAAGGTTGTGCCTGAGAGAGTGGTCCAGGTTCATCCTGCAAGTATAGAGAACACTGTGGCACCAAATGTGCTTTCTGGCAATAGGACCATGTCTACCACTCCCATTGTCCATCTACCTCCAAGTCCATTCACATTATGAACTCCTCAGGTCGGTTCAGAATCAATCTTGTCCGCATATTGTATATGTAAATTAATTCTTTTTTATTATTCTTTTTGTTTTCTCTCCGGCACAAACACTTGTTTCTTTTGGAATGATAATCATAAACTATGTACTTCGTATACAATGTAACTGTGTATTGTTGGAGAAGAATGTCAGATGCATCACATTTTAAATGAATGATCAGACTTTATGCTTAAATAGAGCATAAAATGGTTCCATGCTAAATAGATCATTAAATTCATCAGCCTTTTTTTCTTTATCTGTTCTTACCTTTGAGTTTAAGGTCTCTTGAAAACAGTCTTTCTACTCATTAGTTGGGCTAAAATGTGTGTACATGCACTCTCTTCTCATACCTTACATTTTGTTTTGCATAAAGGCAATGTTGTAAAAAATGAAGTGCACGCTAGGCGGTAGACTATGGTTTAGCACCTAGTCGGAGATCACTTGACGTTAAGGCGAGATTGTTAATGAAAATTGCCTATGGTATACATTATATTGGAGAGATTTCCGGTACTTTTAATTGTCTGTAAACGAAGAATGTTTTAGTGAACACATCTAGTGGCAATTTGATTTTCCAAATTTAGGTCATAGCTATGTACTCTATATAATATTTTTAGCTTATTTACCTACTCCCTCTGTCCCATTTTAAATTGTCTGTTTGCTTTTTTTCATTCGTCCCAAAATAAGTTGCCTGTTAGTTGTTTTCGTGAACTTTTAAAAATAAAATACCTAAATTACCCCTAAAATAAGCCACTTTTCTTCACCTTATCTTCTCATTCATTATCATCCCTCCTAAAAAGTAATGACAACTTTGGAAAATCAATTTTATTTTTTATTTTTCTTAAATATGCCCAAAACTCAAAACAGGCAATTTAAATTGGGACGGAGGGAGTATCTTTTTAGCTATGCAAGGGAACAAAAACACTAGGTCTCAGATTGAAAAATATACTCAATAGTGAACAAGTTACCGCATGTGTCAGTGATTAGCCTTGGGAACCAAGCCCAATCAATCTATCATCAATGGTTACCAGAATGCCATTTAATGTCATTTGCTCACATTGAAGCAATTGATTTGCTCCATTTTTTTGCGGAAAAGAGCATAACAGCGGAGGAGAATGCAATGGGGCTAGGCAATGTGGATTGTGGAAGATAGAGTTGTTCATTCCTTTTATTATATGACAAACCACGAGTGTGCACACAAACTGGTTACAAAAAATTGTAAATATGACTATTGCCTACAACTTTCTAGAAAACTCGCCACACGAACAATCAAAATACTACCTTTAAGGAGGAAAATGCCTACATGTCCATAAATTTTGAACCAGAACTTGTCCAAATTAATGTGGGAAATCAAATTTGTCGTTTAAATGACATGACTTAGGTGTTAATTAGTCTTTTTGCGTTATGGGGACATCATTCTGGCTCTTTTGAATTTGGGTATTCTCTTTCTGGACAATGTAGCATTGCTCTTCAATAAACAATTGAACGAAACACGGGATGGCACGTGAAATGGATATGTCATGTTAACTTTTTGGCACAACTTCTCGGGACATGTGTGGTATGGAAGTGTGGCTCCTTGGGGATGGTCACTTGTTTTCTTCCCCGCGAATTTGACCTTAAAAATGGAAAAGGTGTTTCTTGGTGAGTGGCAAAAGCACCATTTTCGTTCCCCTCTCTTGCCTTGGTTGTTTTTGCAACTTTAGATGAACTTTCATCGATTGTTGCAAGTTTTCGACCAGGAATCACGTGCGAGGCCATTGAGTTCTTTGAAGAAGAAGAAAGCCTGCAAAGTGATAGTCACAACTTAGTTGATTTATACTGGGGTATATATTTATGATCAATCTATCAAAAGAAAAAGTCTGTTCTAACCTTTGAGACATGGCTTGTTTTTTCTCCAGGGGCTGTTCAACCTTCCTCGAGACAGAAGCATTAACAGCTTTTTTTGGTGTCGCATTGATAGTCTTTGATCCTACTTTGCCTCTTGACATGTTACTTATTTCTGCTGTTCTGTTCCCTTTCTGCAAAATGTCAAATTTGGTAACTTAGAAGAATTTAAACAGATGGACTACACATCCAAATTAATTTCAATCTCTTACAATCAAATTGCCATTCAAGTCTGCAGATTCTTTGGCATTGCCTTTGCAGTTACCACCGCCAGCACTGGTGCCATTATTTCGTTGTTTTGGTGTTTCCGCAATGTCCTGATATATTAATCAATTACATGTTGTTAAACATTCATAGGCACATTTAGAGTATGTAGACAAATTTAGACCAAAGTTTAGATGATGTCCAATGAAGCTAAAAGAGTCGTAATTGACAATGTTCTAGCTTCGGATAAATAATGGAATAAATCAAAATGACGCTTAAAAGTTAAAACTTTCTTCCTTCGTACTTTCAATGAAGTTTCGCGTAGTAAATGCAACGGAGTAAAACACTGCATACATCTTAACTCCTAGACCCCAATGAAGAAAGTTTGTCTTCAGGGTATGTTTGGAATCCAAAATAAAGATTTTCCAAGTAGACTATTTTGAGCACGGTATTTACCCGACTATCTGCTCCACTTTTTCTGGGCAAATCACCACTGGGGAGGTGTTCTGGATGATGGCCTTTCCTCTCAAAGTTAGATTCCTTGAGAATGCTTCTTTCCTGATATAACAAAAATGTTAATTTATGAAAAAATGAATAAACATATTGACATTCTAACACACCGAATCTGAAGCCAAAGTGTAGCATTTCTTACATCAGTTCTTAGCCTGAAAGGCTTGGGGTTTGTAGGCTTTGGTTTCTTGAATTTCATCCCTGGAGGAGGAGCACTACCAGTGTTCGTGAAAGCTTTATGGTTCTTGTCTACTGGTTGGGCAATCTGGTTGACAATCACGGATAATATACGTATCAGTGAACCTTAATTATCACCACAAAAAAGAAATTTTAAGAGTTAAAGAAAGTACCTTTTGTATGATCTTTATCTGTTCACCAAGAACTTTTGCCTGGATGTTGTCATTATTTAATAGTGCTCTGTATGATATATTTAGATAAAGAAACTCAGCTAAAAATTTCTTTAAATTTAGCTAAATAAATGAATTATAATTATTGACAGAAGTGATGATTTTCAATACTTATCCTTATTAAAATTTAGAATTTGCATATCTTTATGGACCAAGTTCGTACATTATTATCGGTGATGACAATAAAGAAAATTTTATATACCTGTTTTCATCAGCAGATGCATCATTTTCTTTGTTGTCTGATTCTGTTTCATGATATTGAACTTCAGATAGTTGGGCTTCTGTAGGATGCTTCTCAAGGTTTACTGAGTTCTCTGAATTTTCATTTGTTTCTGAGTCTATCTGCTCCAAAATAAACACATTCACATTCTCTCTTTGAACATCTGATGGGATTTCTGCATTGATCTTGTTGCTGCTGGGCACCACCAAGCCCTTGAGATTTTGCACTCTTTTGGAATCATGAGGTTGAGACATTGAAGAAGCCTTAGGAACACTCTTATCCTTCTTGGAACTCTTGGTTTTCATTGCACTATCTGATGGCATTGGCTTTCCTTGACCGCGATCATTCGATAATAAACACTTCTTTTGAGATGTGATTGCAAGCTTTTTCATCCCTTCACACAGCTTTGTGAGAGGAGTTCGCAACTCGGCAGATTTCTTCAAGCTGATGGCTTTCTTTGGAGAGTGGAATGCCAGAGCCTTCTTTCCCGCCATCCGATGATTCTTCGATGATGCAACAGTGGCACTTTTGGGGTTTTGAACGCTTTGAGACGAACTTCCATCCGGGAGACACTCTTTGCTCCTTGGGGTTGTAAGGTATTTGGCTGAAACTTGCTTTGTTTTAACCTTTGGAGTGGAGATTAGATTTTGAGAAGAAGGGTTATTAACTTCTTCCTTCTTCTCAAATCCCAATTTCCTAGAGATGGATGGAGGAACTGGTAACCTGGGCTTTGAGAATTTTGAAGGAACTGACATGGGGCACTTCATGTTTCTGTCAAGGTAAAATAGGAATAGTTCTATGTTAATGGACAAGAATTTACTCAAACTTCTTGAGGCTGTGTTATGACATTGGATCCCAGTGTGATAACCACTTCATGATGGGATCTAGTGTCAATTATCAAAAGAAGAGCCATGGGGTAAAAAATCAATCTTTTTTACATTTTTCAAGTCTTTATGCAAGATTGGAAAATATTTAATAGAATGAGCAAAAAAATGCACATTTTCTTTCCCTTTTTTTTGTTTTCACCCACTTCTTCTTCCAATATTCCTCTCTATTTTCTTGACCTAACATTTGAGTACCTTGAGGCATTTCTACATAGTGCCTTTTGAAGCCTTACATTGGGACTCCTGGCTGCCATTACCTGTAGTCATATATACATAAGAATCACCATATTATAAATGCTGCCATTTCTTCTTGACAATCGCAGCTAGAAAGAAAGAAATATATATATATATAGACAACGAATTCGGACCCACCCGAAGAACGAAATCCTTGTAGATTTTCTCAGAGTCCATCTCTTCTTCATGTTTTTGTTCACATCCTGAACAATAATGAAGTGGTTAATTAATAAAAAACTCAAATTTGTTTTGTTTTTTTTTTCACTTCAAATTTGAGAGAACCTATATATTCTATGCTCTAAACCAAAATGTTTCTCTCTTTTTTACTGGTCTCAACATTTTTCTCTATATTTGTAAACTAAAAAGTGAACAAATTATTTCAGATCCAGCGGAAAAAAAGAAATTTTATCAGAGAGAGGGGGGGAAGATGGTATATATACCGACTCGGAGGCAGAACCAGTAACGGTCGTCCGGGCAGTAGTGATCGGGAGAGGTGAAATCGACGAACTTGGGAGCCTCGATCGTTTCATAGAACACTTCATCCTCTCCGGCGTCATTACTGCTCCGGCCACCGCCGCCGCCGTCGCTACAGACAGATTCCGGCAGTGAAAGAGGCCTAATCCCGAAGTCTTTTACCATTCCTGCTGTGCTGTGTGGAGCGTCTCCCGACGGTTACAGAGAGAGAGAGAGGTGTGGAATTGTTGTCTGGTGATTCTTTCCAGAAACAGAGGTTGCTTTTCAAATGGCTGTCTGCAAGTAGCCGTTGGGAACTTAAAAACCGATCCAGCTTTGGGGTAGATCCGTAGATGTGGAATTTCCAAAAAAACACATCAAATTTCACTTTTTTTAGAGATAGAAAATAATTTCACTCTTGAAAAATTAATAGAGTTAGAAAATGATCTCTAGAAAAAAATCATTTTTTAGCATTTGATTGAAAATTTGAAAAATTTATTCCTATTTTATTCTAACTTTCTTTGGGAAAAAATGTAAGTAATTGATTTGTTCATATTCCCTCTTTCCACTCTATTAACCACACAAATTTATCTTATTTAAATTATGTATGACAAGTAAATAAGAAAATTAAATAGAGACATATACAATTATAAATAGGAGTAATTTTTAATTAAAAGAACCACATGGGAATAATTTTTTTATAACATAACAAATCTTTTTGAGTTTACATTAAAAGAACTTGTTGAATTCCAATCTACAAAGTAGGAAAAAGCTAGAAAATATTTCTAAAAAAAAGAGTAGAAATCATTTTTCTCCCAAACAATGCTCATTTTTCCTTGACTTTAGAAATTATTTTTTGTTATTTCTTATTCTTCAGAACAAGCAAACACAAAAAAATGGCTTTCAAGCAATATATCGTATTTCTTCAATATTTAAGTCATAAACTCAATCTAACTTGAGCTAGAATTGAAAATTTAAGTGATAAACTCAATCTAACTTCAATATTTAAAATGTGAATAGAGAAATTTGTATAGAGAGAACACACATCTTATATCTGAAATATGTGCAAATAAAAATACGTCCTCTTCCCACATGTTGGGGAGGAGTATTACTCCGTAATAAACAAGAAGTATGAGTGCATGGTTTTCGTACCCATCTAATAATTAAATAGTGGAACATGGTCAGGTCGTATAAGCTAATGAATTCTTAAGCAACTGACTTTTAAGACTGGCTTGCGGCCAATGATCGACTGTCATAACCTAGACAAGGTCGATCACTTGTCTTGAGATCTCTATCATCTAGGTATTTAGTCATAATTTTTGTACCTTTACAAAGTTGATATACAAGAGTTGTGGATGTCAATCGCACACCACGAAACACATGCTAGATGGTGTAGCACCTTCATCCATGATCATTTTTTGTGATGCTTCTTTTGAGTCATTAATCCATCTAAGCAAGAGATTCGTTTTATGTACAATACGATCATTCAGAGACCAAGCGAAATTATTTGTACTTACCAGTTTGTCAAAGACAAGATTTGTGAAGATTGCGCAGTAAAAGAATATTATTCTGGATGAGAGAGTGAGAAAGGGATTGGTGGCTGGCATAGTATGGTCGACCGTGAAAGACGACGACGATAGTGGTGAAAGGCGATGAAGAGAATAACTTCGATACCATGATATAATTTGATAAAATTGATATGTTTAAATAATAAAGGTTTCATCAATGCCTATACAAGAGATTTTAAGTCAATTAGGAAAACATAATATGGTAATAAACATAATATGAGATTTTTTTAAAAAGATATACTGTCTCTATTTCTAAAAGATTGACACATTATGCAAAATAAAGTACTCCGTAAAATTTTAATTTTTTTAACTCATTTTATTTGAAAATTGGTCCAAGAACAATAATTTAAATGCATATTTAAAAATTAAATCATTATTTTTACAAAACAAGACGTGACAATTATTCATTATTTTTATCAAATAATCAATGAAAGTGTATAAATAAATACTCCGTAACTTTTTTTTGTGACGTTAGAATAGTAAAGAATGTCAATTTTTTAGAAACGGAAGTAGTACATTACAATTTAAGTTTACATTTTTTTGTACAAGAAAAAACGAAATTTCACAATTTTTTAGGTTTTCTTTGAAAAAATAGTGTGAAGTTTGTTTCTTTAAACAAAATAGCCTGAAGTTTTGTTTGGCGAATTGGCGTGGACAAAGAGTTTTATCGTTTCCAATTGGACTTCAAAACCATCGGCTCTGGCTGCTCCCAAGTTCATCCTATTCCCTTGACGATTCTTCCATTTCCAGGTAGGTATCTATTTGCATCCCTCCACGCCCCTGCTTCGTTCTTCTCTGCTTCGGCTCAATCCCTTATCTCATATCCTGAAACAAAAATTAAGTCTTGTTTCGACCATCCAGATGAATTCTTCTATCTATATGGTCGAAATTCAGGGTTTGGATTCGCGGTATTCAGGTCTTCTATTAGCCCTATTTCCTCCGAGAATGTGCGCGAAACACCCCTTTACTCATGATTTTGCTGATTCCCTGAGTTGGGGGTAAAGTGATTCGTCATCTGACTACGATTGATCAATTTAGGGTTTTCTGATTGTTCATCTCTTCATTTCGTTTCTTCCAGAATTGATAATTTCGGCTAGAATTTCACGACTCAGTATTCTTTTACACGAAGAATTCACGAAATTTGGCATTATCTTTTTTTTCTTTAAAAGATTTCGTGAGGTTTTGCTAATCCAGTCGTTGAAAGGATAGGGCAAGAATAGAGTCAAATGCTTTTTCCACTACTGAAACAAGCGTTTAGTATTTCATCAAGGAAAAGTTTTCATCTTTTTCTGTAGTTTCACTTGTCATGATTTTGTGTGCAATTCTCTAGTTATTTATATTGGTTATTTCACTTGTTGCAGGTGTGCTGTTTTGTTCCGTGGTTTATGTTTTGATGATATATCTTTGAGTTGGGACCCCACAAGATTGAGATAACATAATTGAGAAATTCAGCTTCTTTGGCTGAGTTTCTTTGTTGCTGCCTTGGCTGGCCTGGCTGTTTCTGTCTTGTTGGATACTTCTTGCCCATTCTTGCTCCCGGATAGAGCAGATTGCCCATGGATTTGGCAACCGAAAACAGAATTGCTGCAATTCTCTTGAGAGAAGCTGCGGAATTAAGGCGAAAAGCTGATGAAGAGGGTGCCCTTGCTTATCTTTGTAAACCCACAATTAGGGGACGGCCTAATTCAAGATTTCTGAAGGCAACTGTGCTTGGCATACAACAAGGTAAAAACATCTTCCTGGTTGTGAACTGTTACATTATAAATACCCTTATCCTGTCTTCCCTGATTAATAATCTCTGTTCTTGTGAAGTCAAAAGATTCCTTAATAGTAATACTGTTATTGTCAAAAAAAATTGTGTTCAGTTTAAATATTAAACGATTGTGCTTCAGTTTATGTAGTAACTGAGGTCTATGGTGACTTTGGGCCAGATTGATACCCTGTATCGCTCTCATGAAGTGTGAAGTGCTGAGCTATAGAACATGATGTGCTATGGTTTAGAATAAACTCTTTTGGGTTGGTTATGATTGAAACATTGGGAATGTAGAAGTGAGACTGTTTTAAAGTTAGATAAACCATCTATTGTCTTAAGTGTAAAATGATATGGTGTGAAATCATCTCACCGTTGTGGCTGCTAAGTTATTTACAACTACCTGAATCTCAAAAAAGAATCGTGTTTCAGAAAGGTTCGAGCTTTTGATATCGGCAAAGTAAAACTTTTGAAAACAGTTAATTCTAGGCATATTTTTCATCTTAATGTTCATTTAACTAAACATGGAGTATAACATACTTAACTTGCTTGAGACATTTTTCCCTCTAAAACACTGAAAGATAATGAAAATTAGATCCTCTTGTCCAAAGAGGACTCCTTTTTAGAACACATAGAAGCATTCAAATAGGACTCATGTTTTGGTAGGAAGACAAATTGTTTCTTTGATTTCTCGTTTATTTAATTGAATTCATTTTCTTATTACAGCTAATCGAGCTGTTGAAGTAAACGAGATGTGGCGATTGAGGCAGAAAGAGTTGGGGGTTGATGATAGGAAGGAACGTAGATCGGGAAATGAGAATAGCAGTCCAAGGAGCCTAAGGGGCGTCACAACGTCTAGGATTAATGGTAAGAGGCACAGTGATTGTGGCTCTATTTCAATTGCTTCATGCTCGTCAAAGAACAGAGACACTAAAGATTACTATTTAAGGGATGAAGGCTTGCAGGTTGATGAAGTTCATGAATTTTTGCATTCAAGGTCAGTCCACCTATTATCTACTGTGAATTCTTTCCTTGGTTGTTCCTTGCACCTGTTCTCTATTTCTTCATGATGTGCAGATCTAGTTGTTAGGATCGTCTTAGATAGGTCGACAACTTGTGCTTCCTCCAAAGTCCCAAAATTTATGGGGACCCAAAATATGTTGTCCCAATATATTGCATTAGGCATTAGCAGGTTCAGTGTATATTAACCCACTCATTATTATTATTAGGCCCATTGTGCATTGTCCAATGATCAAAAGTAGTGCGAATAGTTTGTCGAGGAACTCTTCCTTGTCTAATCCATTGTACATGCAATGTCTTGTCCATTAAGGCCACCTGCAATCTGTACTTGAATTACTTTTGCATCTGCTTTTTCCCCTAATTTAATACGGAGTAGCTTTTTTTCATTGCTCGTCGAACGGAAACTTTTTTTAAAATTTTCTGCCGATAAATTTGGCAAGAATATTAGGATTGCTATAAAGTTTTTCAATTCTTGTGATAATTTAAATCTTCTATTATTTAGATGATTCTGAATCTTGCAGAGCTTGAAAAACAGCACATGTAATTCATTATTTTTCATGACATATCATATAACATATTTTAGCTTGCATTGTCATGAGATATGTAAGTATCATATTGCTCCCTCTATGCTATTTATTTCAATAAATTTAAAAGTTTAAATGAACATGATGGGGTCCATTCGTCCATGCCAGTCTACCGTTTTAGAATTTGGATTTTGATCCCATTGGGGGCGTATTTTAAACAATGTCAGTGAGATTACCTTTGAGGTTCTCTTTTCATTAGTTCGCCATGGGCCTTCAAAAACATTGAGATGGGTCTTCTGGTAATGTGTCATTAGCTTCCTATCTATTTCCTAATTCACTAGGTATGAATATCGTTCACTTCAAGAGCATTTTGGTACAGCGGGAACTAGGAAAGTTAAGAGGATTTTTTTCCTCCTCAAAATATGAGTTGAGATTTATACCGTCTATGAAATTAAAATCACTGAGCCTCAATTCCTGCTGAACTAACAAAACATGTTGTGCAGGCCTAAGAGAGGTAGGGGAGCAGTTGGGGCTCGGATGGATGAAACCGGTCCTTACCCTGCTGCTTGTTCAGACCATGAATCAAACCCATCGGGCGGCTCTGAATTGAGAGACCGTCCCATGATTGGCCCCAAGAAGCCTCTTTGGTTGAATTCCTCAGAGTCTTCAGATGATGAAGATATGATGAAAGTATCAAAGAAGGGTAAACCAGACAAATATCACAGCAGTAAGCACAAATCTAAGAGCAAATCTAGAGATAAGGGTAGAAAGGTACATTCAGAAAGACACAAGTCCCATAAGTGAGATGATCCGAGGAAGATTTTTTTTAATCTATAGTTTTTTTTTAAATACACATTCTTGGCCTCGAATCGCATATGTACCCTCTCTCTTGTTTGTGTATAAACCATTGTTCTTTTGCTGCAACTAAAGAAGATATGATTTCTTGTTTGGTTGTTGATTTGCATGGAGGTCTGGTCTTTGGGTATTATTCATCTGTAACACTTAACACTAGTTCCTAATTTGTGTTTATTCTCTCTATTGATGTCTTTGTTATTCTTTTTGTTGTTGGATTGTCTAATCTCTTTCTTTAGCTTGCAGACTTCACCTTTTTTGACAATTAATAAAAGGGTGTTGCTAAATTAACCTTCTTTTTTTGCTACCTTTTTTGACAATTAATAAAAGGGTGTTGCTAAATTAACCTTCTTTTTTTGTGCTAAATCCATCCCTTTTATATTAAATAGACAATTTTATCTTTAAAAAAATGATTATTGCATCTAAAGTTCCTCTTTTGTATTTAAGGGCAAAATTGTTTATTCATTAGTAATGGAGGGAGTTTAGTGGGAGTGAATTTAGCAACACTTTGATAAAAAATAACTTTAAAAAATCACTTTTTACTTTTAAACTATGCTGTAGTATTTTTCTTCTTCACCATCTCTAATGTAATACTCCCTCCGTCCCAATTTAAATCGCCCGTTTTGACTTTTGGGCATATTTAAGGAAAATAAAAAATAGAGTTGATCTTTAAGGGTAGTTTAGGTATTTTATTTTTAATAGTTTACGAAAACAACGAACTAACAGGCAATTTATTTTGGGACGGAGAAAAAAGGCAAACAGGCAATTTAAAATGGGACGGAGGGAGTATTTTGATGTATGTATTTATATTTCTATGTAGATATATTATAAAAATGTCAAATTGTAAAATTATGTTTTTAAAATAAATCTATTAAATTTATGTCATGATGTTTTTTTTGTATATTTCCATCAAAGTTTAGAACATTGATTTAAAAAAAGTAAAATGTAAGAGTTATTTTTTGAAATGTTAAATATTTTTTCCACTCTTACACTAAAAAAAATAATATAGGGAGTATTAAAAAACCTGATTTTTTTCCGTAAATAATAAAGCAAACCAAGATTTCAAAAAGGATAGTCAAAAAATATTTTAATAATAATAATAATAATAATAATAATAATAATAATAATAATAATAATAATAATAATAATAATAATAATCCGTATAAAAAGAAAAAGGATAAGGAGAAGACACCATTCGCGGTCATACAGCATGTCCATACAAGGCTCTGGTCATACAGCTAAATGATTTTTCTCCTCATACAGCTGAATAATTAACAGTTTCACAAAACATTCACGAAATCAATTTAAAGTATATCCTACTTGGAACAAAATCAATACGGAGTAAAATCATCAAAAAGTGAATAACCTTGTTGATTTATGAATTCACTCTTAAGGAATAATTGTGTACATGGATATTTATATAGGTGAGGATCCCTACATGGACTAGGATTCACCAAATAAGTAAATTAACATAAATAACAATTCTGCTATAACTAGACTTCTTTCCATATATGTCTAACATCCCCCCTCAAGCTGAACACTGTGAAACGAGAGGAAGCTTGGCAACTAATGCAGTGTAGCGTGGCGAGGCAAGAGCTTTTGTGAGAAGGTCTGCCAGCTGCTCATTAGAAGGAACATAAGAAACCGTCATTTTCTCTGCAATTACTTGTTCTCGTACAAAGTGGCAATCCGTTCCGACATGTTTCATGCGCTTATGGAAGACTGGATTCTTAGTCAGACAAATGGTGGACTGGTTGTCGCATAGAAGATGTGGAGGAGGGAGCTTGATTTGTAAAATGTCAAACAAGTAGGTGAGCCACATCACCTCAGCTGCTGCGGCTGATAGGGCTCTGTACTCGGCTTCGGTGGACGAGCGTGAGACGCGACTTTGTTTCTCCGTACTCCAAGAGAGTAAATTAGAGCCAAGATATATCAAGTAACCTGTAACGGACCGTCCATCTGTCATATCGTTGGCCCAATCAGAATCAGAATATGCATAGATGGTATGTGGGCCTCGCCGGAAGACCAAGCCATAATCAATGGTTCCTTTGACATAGCGCAGGATGCGTGTCAAGGACTGGAAATCTTGCTCTGTAGGTGCATGCATCCTTTGACAAACATAATTCACCGCAAACTGAATGTATGGACGCGTGTTTGTCAAGTATTGGAGAGAGCCAACTAAACTCCGGAAAAAGGTGGGATTGTCGAACGGACGGCTCTCCCCCCCCCCCTCGGGCTGCCGTACGGGTAGGGGCGTGGGGGCCGGTTTGCAATCTTCGACTCCTGCTTTATGGAGAAGTTCACGGGCATATTTTTCTTGAGATAGAAGCAGATGATCCTTTGTGCGTGTGACTTCAAGGCCAAGAAAGTAGTGAAGAGGGCCAAAATTCTTCATTTGAAATTCCTTTTGCATTGCCTCGATGAATGAAGAGATTAGAGGTGAGGCACTGCCAGTGACAATAATATCATCAACATAGAGAAGGACAATGAGAATGCCAGAGGGAGAGTGCTTAACAAAGAAGCTGGTGTCATGTTCATTTTTCCCAAAGCCATAGTCAACAAAGAACCCTGACAGACGCTGGTACCAAGCCCGTGGTGCCTGTTTCAGGCCATAAAGAGATTTCTTTAGTTTGCACACATAATGAGGATACTGCTGATCTACATATCCTGGAGGCTGCTTCATATAAATTTCATCATGAATGACACCGTGAAGGAAGGCATTGGAGACATCCAATTGATGAAGGGGCCAATTGTGATTGACCGCTAGAGCAAGAACCACCCGAATAGTCTGCTGTTTGACCACAGGGCTAAAAGTCTCAGAGTAGTCCAAACCATATTCCTGTGTGTAGCCCTTGGCCACAAGACGGGCCTTGTACCTGGAAACAGAACCATCAGAGTTATGCTTAATTTTATAAATCCACTTACATCCAATAGGAACCCGATTTGAAGGTGCCGGAACAAGCTCCCATGTTTGCTGATCAATCAAGGCTTTATACTCATCATCCATAGCTTGACACCAATAACTGTTTTGGGAGGCATCTTTATAGGTAACAGGCTCTGTGGTGGGTGGGGAAGAGGTAGAGGAGGTGGAGTAGAGTTTAGGTTTGAAGATACCACTTCGTGCACGAGTGGTCATGGGGTG
>OOIL02000002.1:3077874-3189806 GCA_900332095.2 Cuscuta campestris
AAATTTGCAGTAGCCAACGCCTCAACCCAAAATTTTGCTGGGAGATTGGCTGTGCAAAGAAGTGTGACAAGAGTTTCAACCAAGTGACGGTGCTTTCTTTCAGCGACACCATTTTGTTCAGGAGTGTAAGGACAAGATTTTTGATGAAGAACCCCCAAATTTTGTAAAAACAGACCAAACTTTTTATTGACATATTCCCTCCCATTATCTGTGCGAAACAACTTAAGGCGTGCATTGAACTGAGTTTGAACCATAGATTGGAAACTAAGAAAAGCATCAAATGCATCAGATTTATTTTTAAGAGGGTACAACTAGCAAAACTTGGTATAATCATCAATAAAATTAATATAAAAATGATAACCTCCAAAGGAGGGTACAGAAGTAGGTCCCCATACATCAGAGTGAACAAGCTCAAAAGGAGCAGAAGTTTTAGTTTCAGACACAGGGAAGGGGAGTTTATGAGACTTAGCAATAGAACAAGAATTACAGTGATCAAGATGCTGAAATTTAAAACCCAATTGAGACAATAAAGACTTAGTGACTGAAACTGAGGGATGACCAAGACGACAGTGCCATTGAAACGGAGTGACTTTGACAGAGTTGACCACCAGAGACGAGGGAGATGCCGGTATGGAGTACAAACCACGCTCACAAGGGCCCTTGAAAAGAACTTGGTTGGTGAGATTGTCCCGAATCGTAAAATCCTTAGAGGTAAAAAGAAGAGAACAATTGTTATCTTTAGTAAATTGATGGACTGAAAGCAGATGGGAGTTAATGTGAGGGGAATGAAGAAGGTTGGTTAAGGTAAAAGTGTGGAGAGGGGTGGTGAGTATACCTGAGCCTGTATGATCAATGGGATAGGTGTTACCTCCTGCAGTTGTGATGGAATTGGTGCCATGGTACGGAGTCAAAGTATGCAGCCGAGACAGATCAGGCGTGACATGGGTGTTTGCGCCAGTGTCCAGATGCCAGTTCGAACTAGATTCAGCAGATTGATTTGCATAGAACGCCTGCGGAGGACCAGCATATGATTCATCGTAGTGGTGCCAACAATTCCAGACCGCATGGCCAGGCTTCCCACAAAGTTGGCACGTGACGGACCCCCGGCCACCTCCTCTGCCGCGTGCGTCGTCGCGGTACTGCGGCTGCCGGCCGCCTCTGCCGCCGGGCTGACTGCCACGGTAAGGCCCTCCTCGGCCTCGTTGTGGTCCACGGCCACGACCCCGACCATTGCCTCGTCCGGTGTTGGTGTAGAGAGCATTATGAATGTCAGCAGACGAAGTAGAGCCGGAGTCACCAAGAGACAATTTTTTCTCAAAAGATAAATTCAATTCTTCAGACAGCAACCAAGAGGAGACCTGATTAAAGGTGACGGTGGCAATATTGGTACGAATATTTTGCTTGAGGGAGGCATAGTCGGCCGGTAGACCTCGTAGAACACAAAGAATAATATCTTGTTCAGAGATATCTTCATGAGCCAATTTGAGAGACGACACAATGGTGAGAACAGTGTCCAAGTACGTTTGCATGGAGTCGGTACCCTTAGTCACACCGTGCAGGCGCTCCTTCAGTTGAAAAATATGAGTGCGTGAAAGAGAATTGTACCGTTGTTCAAGATGATTCCAGATTGCAGCAGATGTGGGAAGAGCATGAATATGAGTCTGAACCGTGGGTGAAACAATTTCAAGAAGACAGGCCCGAATCTGAGCGTCGACGATAAGCCATGATTCATAGGCTGGATTGGATTTCATAACCGGGGGTGCATCCTTGCCCGGCGCAGTAGCCTTCTCATCAAGAATAAGAGCCGGTGGAGAGGTTTCAGATCCATCAACATAACCGAGTAAGCGATGGGCAAGAAGATTTGCACGAACGGTGGCAGACCAGGAGGGATAATTTGTGTCATCAAGCTTGACCGGGGTTAGGGATTGAAGATTCCGGACAAACAACTTGAGACCCGTAGGAAGATGATCCATGGGATCAGAGGATACAGGAGCCATGGCTTATGCACGGCTCGAACAGAAGAGAAGAGATCGGCAGTGCCGAATTTTTTTTTTTTCTCTCGGTGATGATTAACGCAGCAGAGAAGAGAGACACGGATCTTTGTGCTCTGATACCATGTTGATTTATGAATTCATTCTTAAGGAATAATTGTGTACATGGATGTTTATATAGGTGAGGGTCCCTACATGGACTAGAATTCACCAAATAAGTAAACTAACATAAATAACAATTCTGCTATAACTAGACTTCTTTCCATATATGTCTAACAAACCTCATCAGTACTTAACTTACAGAAGTTACAATACTAAAGTATGAGTATTATATTATCTTTATATTCGATAGTTCTAATCCATTACGGATATTAAATTTAAAAACAAATCCATTAAAGAATAAAAATGCTCACCATTCTCAAAAGGGAGCTGGCAGGGTCAAGGAAAGTCACCGGAGGACAGGCCGGCAACGATGGAGTGGTGGTGTGCAGAGTCACAGAGGACTAGGAGGTAGATGAGAGGGAGGCGAATTCCTGGTCATGATTCTTAGCAGCGATGTAATCATTTAGCTCCAATTTTTTTTTCTTTCTTTTCAATTTTAAGGCTCTATTCATAATTAAAGTGGTTTTGTCTGGTCTAATGTAATATGATTATAATAAAAATAAGTAATAAGTACAAAAAATAAATTGAACGGAATGTTGCCTAAGTATGAAGAATAATATTATAAAAAAATACGGAGTATAATATTAAATATCCTTCAAAGTAAATATAATATTAAATAAATACATAATACTACAAATTACAGAGTATAAAATTTTTATATACTACCTCCGTCCCAAGATGTAATTAACATTTCGAATAACATGCAAAATATCATCTATTTTTAAATCATTTATTTACAAATTTGTAGGAAAATAAAAGGTAAAAGTTACACTGTTTGAGAATAAAAGGTAAAAGTTACATTGTATAGATCAAAACTTCTACAAAGATGCAAAAAATACTTTATTTTATCAAATGATAAACCAGAATGAGTAAACGAACAAAAATTAGCAAGAGACCGAAATAGTCACTGTTGCTTACATTTTAGAAAATTATATGGTCGACTTAAAGTCCATCATGGACCTATATATGAGCAAAATGAGCATTTTTCAACTGACTTAAATTAGCATCTTTTTTTTAATAAACAAATGTTAAAAAAAAAGAAATTTTACGAGCCAAGCAAGTAATTCTTTTCTTAAATGACTTCAATTTAGTACATAAAAAAAGTAATTTTTACAATCTGGCATACACAACGCTAAATTTAAAAGTAAAATTATATACAAAGTTTAACGGATTTGTCATTTTAAATAAACAAAAAATCATTAAAGGATCGAATATGGTAGGCATGACCACAGGGGTATAATTTAGACCATCGAAGATGTTCCTTAAGTTTTGATCAAACTTAATAAAATATTTATTTGATGTGTATAAATTACTGTTTGATTGAAATTATATTAAAATTATATAGCAATTAGTGTAATTGATTGCTAATGAATTATGCTACGTTGTCATTAGAAAAAATGATCACATGAAATAACTTAAATATACTAATTTTAATTTGAGTAAATTTTATAATTGGTCCATAACAGGGGGTTTCCTTATTTAGTCCTTGATGGTGTAAATTATCGGCCGGTATATCGTTTTTAGCCCGCCTAAAACGATAAACTAGTCTAAAAAATACACCAAACTATAAACACGGGGATTTTTACGTGGAAACCAAATCGGGAGAAAACCACGGGCCTTTTTTGGCGGTACCTTGCCAACGGGAGATTTTTATTAATATCGGGGGTGTGTACATGGTACAAGAGTTGGGCTCGGAAGCCATTAATGGTGGAGCTAGAAGCTCTTGAAGAAGAAGAAAATATGCTATCTAGAGAGAGAAAGAGTGAATGGCAGGGGAGAGTGTAAATTTGGCCTCCCCCAATATTGAGGGAGAGCCCTCCTTTTATAGGAGTAGCTGGAGCATCTTCGGAGAAATATTCCTTTATTCCTCTATTTTATTAAACAGGCCCGGTTCGACTATTCTTCGTAAAATAATTGGGAAATGTGGGCCGAGCCACGTATTATTTCCCATCAGTCCTCTATTATCAAATAGTATCTCAGTGGTCATTCTTTTATGGGAATTTTTCCAGAAATAGTCCTTTTTTGATCTTCTATCATGTTTGTGTTAATTTGAGGGCTAAAAGTGTAATTTCACAATGATAATATATCTTTTTTGTCATATACAATTCCATAGGTTGTTCCATTTGCGTCGTTTGTGAATTATAATCGCTTTTTACGACAACTATAGTCTACAAATGTGATCTTTTGTCAGAACCTAGCCCACAATCATAGTCATTATTTTTTTGTTACCTGCTTAACCAATATCAGAACACGTCACTAGACATAATGTTGATGTCAAATTATACTTTAGCCTTTAAATTAACACCAACACGGGAAAAAATAAAAAAGGATCATTTGTGGAAAAATATCCTTAAAAAGGACTACGGGGGTAATATTTGATAATAGAGGACTAAATATGGAAACCCCCTATTATAAAAGACCAATTATGAAATTTACTCTTTTAATTTGTAGATTACCAATAATGGATCATTTAATTCTAAGTGTGGGGTAATAAAATAATTATGATGTAATTAATAAAATTTATACTTATTAATTTTTATATTTTTATAATTATTAATCATTAAAAATTTGATTTATTTTTTTCCGTGCATTGCACGGGTATCGAGCTAGTAATAATAATACTCCGTATAAAAAGAAAAAGGATAAAAAGCCCGCCAGATCTCTGATGAATGAATGGCGGTTCGGATCCGCAGCTCCGGTTGAGCAACGACCATGAACCCTCTTCCGAAGAGGCTGAAACAGCCATCTTCATCTTCCTTCTTTCTTTCTCCCTCTTCCCTATTTATCTATCTCCTCTGCTTTGCCGCTCTCTTCTTCAGCTTCTCTCTGTTCAAGACCTCTCCGTCCTCACCTCCGAACAACCCTAGTACCAGCCGGGAAGCGCCGGCGGCGTTCTCGCCGACGTGCAACGTTTCAGATGGCCGGTGGATCTTCGATTCGGCGGCCAAGTCTCCTCGCTATGATCATACCTGCAAGGAGATATACAAGGGGTGGAATTGCATCGGGAGGAACAAAAGCAATGCGCTCTATATCTTCAAGTGGCGGTGGAAACCCTACGGGTGCGATCTCCCTCAGTTCGATCCTATCCAATTCCTCCACCGGTTCAGAAACACCAATATTGGTACTTTCCTCACTTTCTAGCTCGAGTGTTCCTGCCATTTTATTTTTGTTGTTGATATTGGCTTTGATTACTGTCCGTTATACTGTTATTTCTGCATTTTATTGTAACTGGATAATTAAGGCTTCATTTTGTATTTGTGTATGTATGATATAGGATTTAGCTTGATAGCTGTTACATTGATGAAGCACATCATTAATAGGGGTATTTTTCTGAAAAAATCTTATATTGTATTCATCTGTCTTTTATTTTGAGGATTGAGAACTAGGAAACCTTCTATGACTAAGTAGAAATGTCATCACAACAACAACAACAACAAACCCAGTATAATCCCACTATTTTGGGCTTGGGGTCAAGACATACACAATTTTAACCTTGTAAAAGTAGAGTCCGTTAGAAGTGCCCAGAACTTCATAGAAAATATATTTTGGGAAAAACTTTCCAATCACCGATCGCTCAAATTTTTAGGTGCCCTCCACTTTAATGAAAAATTTGGGGTAAGGGGTAGAATATTAAAGAAATACTTATTTGTTTTGGAAATTAGAAGTTTATTATGGGACAACCCAAAGCTAAAACATTGTCAAAATGACTCTTTTGACTCCATTGGCATTGTACTCAAGTAGGATATGCTATTTTTATAATATAAACAAACACTATAATTTCAAGTTAATTGCATGGCTGGGGGAGGGGGTGGTCATAATATATTTATTTGCATTATTGAAAGTTTGAAACTATGGTTCTTAGTACATGGAAGCATGGTGCATTTATGTGCATTGTTGAAACTATGGTTCTTAGTGCACGGAAACATTTTTCTGCCTTTTATTTTTGAATTGAAAATACATTAGTTATTTGCATGAGTAATTTTGTTATTTAATCTAAATTAAAGTGATCCTTGTTTACTCTTCTCTTATGGTGTATTAATGTTAACATCCATTGTCAATGGAGCCAGAATAGTGACAATGTTTATGCTGTGTGTAAATAATGAAGTAATAAACTAAATCAGTCTGGCGCATTACACTTTCCTTCTTACTTTTGATGAAGTTTTGGGCAGTGAACACAGCAATGCATCAAATTGTATAATGGTAACCTCTATTATTTACATGCGTAAGTTTGTGTACATCTTGATCCCTTGGACCCCAATGGAGTCTTGGGTTTGTTGTTGTTCTAGTGTATTAATGTTTTAGTATAGTGTATACTACTCCCTCTATCCCATTTTAAATTGTCTGTTTTCCTTTTATTTGTCCCAAAATAAGTTGTTTGTTTCTTGTTATCGTAAACTTTTAAGATTAAAATACTTAAACTACCCCTAAAATAAGTAACTCTTCTCCACCTTATCTTCTCATTCATCGTCACCCCTCCTAAAAAGTAATGGCAATTTCGGAAAGTCAACTCTAAAGTTAAAACGGACGGAGGGAGTAAAAATTAATTTGCACTTGTGCCTGTGTATACCAAAGGTGGAGTTGATGGCTTGCTTAACAGTGCAGGGTTTATCGGCGACTCTTTGAATAGGAACATGTTTGTCTCGTTGTACTGCACCTTGAAAGGAGTATCTGGTGAAGCGAAGAAATGGCATCCTGCTGGTGCTGATCGTGGTTTTACCTTCCTGAAATATAACCTTACCATTGCATATCATCGGACAAATCTTTTGGCTCGTTATGGTAGGTAAGATAAAACAAAAATTTATTGCCCAAAATTTCATATAGAGTAAGAAGCGATGAGAATTTAATGTGCTGTGATAAATTAAGCATGATAAAGATAGGAGAAAGATGTCATGTTAGGAGTCATAACATTAGCACATGGGTTTCAGCAGAATGTGTAGGTGTAACGCTATTTCTTTCAGCTTACTCCATATAAGGGAAATAATCCGAATAAACTAAGTTGAGGAGTGTTTGGTGATTGATGGCCTTTTTCAGGCTGATCAACCCATTTTGGTTACCAAATGCCCACTTAATGTGGTTTTGCTTCCTTTTTTTCCCTTCCAAACCTAGACAATATATCTCTCTTATATCATGTCTACAATGAGTATAGTATAAACTCCATTATGTTTGGGGAGGTGGACAGCCAATGCCAATGGCGGTATACTAGAATCACTGGGATATAAGGAGGGATACAGAGTTGATGTTGATATACCAGAAGGAACGTGGGCAGATGCTCCATACTTCCATGATGTTCTAATCTTTAACACGGGTCACTGGTAAATATTGCTTTTGGTTATTATTGTGACATTAATATAATGTTTGTTCCTTCGCTTGCATAGACGACATTTTTTTACTAATTTTCTGCACTATATTAGGTGGTTTGCTCCAGCAAAGTTTGACCCGGTAAAATCGCCCATGCTTTTTTTCAAAAATGGAAAACCTGTGACACCTCCTGTACTACCGGAAACAGGTCTCGATTTGGCTCTTAAACATGTGGTATTGCTCTGTTCGTCTCCCTCAATTGAATTTTTATACAAAAAGAGTACCTTGGCTAAACTTGCAAGAACGCATATATAATACTAACGTATTAGTGCTTAATCTTTCTTATGTCGTATCTAAAGTGGTCTAAAGAGGTCAAAGAAAAGTTGAAGTTTCCATTTGATCTTTATCTTATGCTATTAAGTTTCTTCTGGTAGTTTGACTGTTCGCTTATCAGTCATATTAGCTTAATTTTCTTCTGAACATATGCTTAATTCGGCCTGCTTAGTCGTCATTTAAAAATAACAAAAAAGTTTAAAAAAACACGTGCTCCTATTTTTAACCTTCATTCTTGACATTCGTTAAGTTATTTGCAAAATCAATCTATTTAGCAAAATCATTTATTTTAGCCATGGTTCCTGCAAATTCAATTCGTTCATCCAGCATTTATTAATGAATTTCACTCATTTTAAACTGGTTCTTAATCTTTTATGTTGCATTTGCATCCGTGCTTCAAAACTCGGTAAAAAAATCACATTTTTTAGCATGACTCTTTTCTAGGTATCGTACGTCGAGGACAGAATTCGGAAAAATGCCATTATATTATTTCGAACACAGTCTCCCAGACATTTCGAGGGTGGTGAGTGGGATCAAGGTGGCTCCTGTCTGCGATCACACCCCTTGTCTCCTCAAGAGGTAACTCTATTACCTTTAATGTTTACTTCGGCCCAAAGTTTTATACTTTTAAACTTTGGGCCGGGTTCAAATTAATAATATATAAATGTTGGTAATGATCATATTGATTTTTTAAATTACATTTGCTTTTTCTTGAAATTATCCAATCCTTTCATGCTTGAAAATGAAGTACATTAATTGCTATGAGCTATTTCATGTGCCCATGAGTCCATGGCATACACTAGGAAAGCCTTTTTATGGATAGATGGATTATATTTATAGATCTAGAATAGATTTTCCATCATTTTTTTAATATTCACTCAAAATTTGTTTTAACATGGTAAAACGTAATTAGGTCTAAAAGTTTGGGTAATTGATATGGCGCACACATACACACAAATAAAAACATGCACACAATGGTCATGACATTGGTTACTGCATTTCAGGTTGAGGAATATTTCTCTCTCAGAAATAACGGAACCAACTGTGAAGCTCGTCTTGTGAATGAACACCTTCGCAAGGCCTTAGAAGGCACTAAATTTAGGACACTGGACATCACTCGTATGAGTGAGTTCAGAGCGGATGCCCATCCATCGACCGCGGGTGGTAAAAAACACGACGATTGCATGCATTGGTGCTTACCAGGTATTACAGACACTTGGAATGACCTGTTTGTAGCATACATTAACAACCTAAGGTAAGAAAACAAAAAAAAAACAAAAAAATTGAAGTAACATTTCCTTCCCATTAGATTCTTTTATAGAATTGCCCACTCTCTATATGATCCTGTACAATTTATTTTGAGCATGCTAATGCTACTCTTTGCAAGTTTCTAATGTTGCCTCTGTCACCCCCCCTACTGAGTAGCATCACTTATTTTTTTGCCCAAGTTTAAAATGGATAAAGTTGTGTTTGGGAACTAGAATTCATTTGAAATATTAGATTAATATTCCAATATTTGAAATCTCGTTATTTCAAATTCCTAATGTTGCTTGGGAAGTCATAGAATTTCAATTTTAGAATTTGAACTATGAAGTCAGCAAAGACAATAACAAAAGCGAGTTGATATGTATGGAATTGTTATTGCATGAAGGGGGGTCACTTTTTAATTATAAGTTACTCAAATGAAAAAATGTTAGACTTTGATTTGTAAATGACATGAGGAGAGATGTAGATTTGTAGTAGTTGAGTTAATTTTAAATTAAAAGAATTTGGTTCAATTCAAGTCAAATTTTTTGATTTCTAAAATAAGTGATTTGGATCAAATCCAGATTTGGAATTAAAATCCAAACTTCCAAACACAGTAAGGCAGTGTTTGGGAACTAGCATTTCATTTCAATTCATGCATTTCAATTCCAAAATTTGAAATCTTGAATTTCAAATGATAATGAGAGGTGCATAGATTTTAAATTAAATCTTGTTATAAATGAGAAGAATTCGATTCAAATCTAAATTTAAATTTCAGACATGGAATTTGAACCAAATTCATATTTGAAATCTAAATCTATGTTCCTAAACATACCATAAAAGAATTAAAAAATGGGAACCTTCTTTTTTTCATATTGACAAAGTTTTAGGCGGAAAGATTTGACTGAAGAGAACATGTACCACTCATTTTAAATCTTGGTTACGTGACCTTAGAGATGCATTAAGTTTTTTTTTTTTTTTTTTGCCAAATTTTAATATGGATAAAAAAAATCACACAATTGTCACAAATGTTTTATCATTACATGCAAGAATGTATGGTAAAATTTAAGATTTGAGGAATCGATCAAAGAGAGCATGCAACTCTAATTTCATTTTTTTGAGTAAGGCAACCTTATATTAAGTCATAGAGTGCCACCAAATGTAGAGTGCGAAACATATGAAATATTAATGTTTTGCCACCACTAGCAATAAGATTCTTACAATCAAGAATAATAGAATTAAAATTAGTCGAGCTACAAAAAGCATCTTTCACGTCCTTGCAATCCTTCACTTTGATTCACTTAGAGCCGCTTGAACTGCTACCGCTTTTGCCTCTCTAGCACCAAGCCTCCTCTTTCGGTGATACTCAAAGCTCCAAGGAATTTTTGGTTATCATCTCGTGCGAGAAATCCAAAGCCAGTTTAGTGAAGAGGCATAGAACCAGTACATGATAAACAGATTCTTCTTGCTCATTGCAGATATAGGGCAAACATCAAACATAGGCAGACCTCTCTCAACCAAATTACTCGTACATGGGAAGTAGAGCTGGCAAATCGGTTGGTCAAGTCGGGTTCGGGTTCGGTCACTTTGGGTTTGAATTACTCTTCATGACCCAGTGCTGTCGAGTTCGAGTCGGCCCAACGGGTTATGACCTTTATTCTTTTCTTGTTTTTTTTTTTGATATTTTAAGTAATTTTTATGACTCAGTATCAATATTAGGAATAAATTAAAAACTAGGTATGCAAAATAATTGAAAAAAAGTAACATAATTATGCGATATCATTAAAATGTTGTATGAAGAATTAAAATTTATACATTAAAAATGACTAATAAGAAAAGAAATAAACTTATAATCTTAATTTTTTAAGTTATATTTTATATTAAAGTAAATGATTTTGAAAAATTCTTACATTAACAGGTCAGCTAGGCTGGGTTCGGGTTTGGTTAGATTTGACCCATTTTTAGCAGATCATTTCAGATTCGTCAAGTTCCAGTTCATTCAACAAAAACTTTGTTGAAAATTCAGTATTTTTTAGTCAGGTTTCGGGTAAAAAACAAGTTAAATTATTTTTTTTGCCAGATCTAATAGGAGGATATTATTTAATGCCCTCCAAGCAAAATTCTTCAAGCTTTGGAGTATTGTCACGTTTATTGGCCATTTTTTTAAATTAGATAAGAAATTCAATATTTTTTTCTAGATATTTCACCCCCCCCCCCCTCTCCCCAGTGTACTTATGCACTCTACATTCTCAAAAACAATTTTTTCTTTCATTGTGGCTCCCTAGATAGACGGCGTGGAATTTTCTCTATTTTTAGTGCTCAAGTATATATAATTTTTCGACCTAATCTCTCCCCATGGAAGGACTTATGTGTTGGAAATTTTAAAGTAAAATTGGACATTTTCGGACATAAATTCGGTTGGGTCCACAAAATTATTTTCCAAAAATAATTATGGACGATTAATCTCGTAAGTAAGACGAACGTCTTGATATATGACATGTCATAAACGGTGCTCGGGTGAATGAGAAATTAATTCTCAAAGTTGAATGTTAAGGTAGAGTAAATGCCTTTGTCCCACACCGGTTTCTAAACCTTTCGTATTCTCATATTTAAGCTTAGGCATTGAATTGAGCTTATGAAAGGAACAAGAAGAGGACTCCTCGGGGCGGGGCGTGGCTAAATTTTTACGAGACCGAATTAAACACGCGTGGACACTTCGTGATTAACGAAGTGCCGTTCAAATGAAGCATGCATGCACTTGAGGCCGAAGGGACACTCGTCCCCTCGTAATTTCCGTCCAGTCCAAGCGAAGAGCCAACTCCCCTCCTATAAAAGGAGGGGTTGGTTGCAGAGAGACACTCACACTCGAAACAATCTCTCTCTGCGTTATATAAACTTCCGACGATCTCCAAATTTCCGATCATCTTCTCCGGCGATAACTTCTCGTCGTTCTCGTTCGCCGGTGCTCTGTTCTACCGCTCTAGACTTAGCACGTAGCGGTTTTATCCTGGGAGGAGATTGCCCACGTTTGCCAGTGCGGGAAGCGGGCAATACTACCTTAAGGAAAGCTTCGGCGACTCCGCTTTCCTTACCTATGGTTCTAGAAACATCTCCGGCGACCCATTGTTCTCCTTCCGAAGAAAAGTCCGTTCGAGCTCCCGAAGACTCCAAGTTTTATTTTCTTTTATTTTTGTTGTAAAATCCGAACATTTTATAAGTTCGGATTATTTTATTTTTATTTTTCCCGATGTAATATTCAACATTATGATCATTCAAAACTGCATTGGTCATAGATCAACCGGCATTATAGTAACTAATAAGACACGGGCAATCATAAACACTCAATAGTCCTAGAAAAAGCCATGCCCAAATCTATAAAACCACTCAAAGCTGCTAGCTGGAATATGAACTCCAACCCAAGTGCTACAGAAGACATGCAATTGATTCTTCTACATCCTAATAATAATAAGGTTGTCAGCGGCGGCCCCAGGAAGCAATCAATGTCTGTTGATTATCTGCCATGTTTTCAGGATGGAATTAATGACAGGTAGTGGAGGAATCATTGTGGCGTCTTGCGGCAATCTGTTCTCTCTACTCATGACACCAAACTTGTGTGCTCCCACCACCACCACCTTCTTTTTTGACTATTTGTTGCCAATCAATCGCTCCCATTGCTTATCGTCACAGATGATGGAATTGCTAGACACAATGACGAGGGACCTTAATCTACCAAACAAACACGCAGTAAAAATAAGGGTTCTAATAATGAGGATGGGGTAATAAATTAGTGAAATTTGCATTAAATATGACTAAAACATAATAACTTTTTTAATGTAGACTTAAATTTTTTTATTCCTTAAATAAGACTTAATAATGACCTAGTGAGAGGCCAGTAATGATGGACATTTACTTGAATAATGACTACTTCATAATGACCAAAGATCCTACATTGGAAAATAAAAGCATATGATCCTATAGAGAAAGTCATTATATTTTAATTGTATTTAGGTAAATTTCTCTTAATATTTCCCGCGATAGTCGCCTGATTGACCGCACAAGCCAAATGAAAAACAGGGAGATTAGTGGAAATGGAATTACAGTATTTATTGCATTCACGTTATTGACAAAGGAAAAAAAAAGGCATAAAGCAATGGGAATGAAATTGACAATACTAGCCCTCACTTTTCCTCTTCTTTTTTTTTTGACCGAGCATAGTATTGTCCTTCACTTCATTTACAAATAAAATACAGTAAAAAATAAACTAGTGATTTAAAAGAGAAAAAACAACCAAACTCCATGTTTTAATCCACATAAGAGGGGTAAATCAAGGTTATTTAATTTGGAGTAGTAATTACCTACCCACCGGTCCAATTCTAATACCATGAGCGTGACATGTTTGATAAATTGATAATCTCTTCGTCCTAAAACATTCTTCCCAGTTATTATCCACACGCTTAAATTTTAATTACTTTTTTTATCTATTTTCGTTAGTTATTTGATAAAATAATATATTCTTGTCACCATTTGTTTTAACTTTTGATATAACTTTTAAAATATATAAGTTTTATTTTTTAAATTTTACACATACAATGGAACGAATTGAATTAGAAATAAAGTCGGTCAAACCTCGTAAACAGAAATGGGAAGAATGTTTTAGGACGGAGAGAGTATTTAATATTGTTACAAAAATAATATTATTAAATTTGTTTTATATACCCATACGGAGTAGCATTTTTAAAATATTTCTTTATTTAATCGATATACTTATGAAATTTAATTAAAGATAAAAAAATGATTTCAATTTTAATTGAAATGTCATGTAAATAATCTTGGATCGTTGGCTGTTAAAATCAAACCGTGACAAACGGATCGGACTTATTAGGTTTTACTCCGAAATACTTCAATATGATCTCATCATAAAAACTATCTTATTTATCTCCAAATGAATGATTTAGCTAATTAGATTAATTCCATAATCATAGCCTTAGAATTCGTATGCTTTAAATGCTTCACAACGTAAGTTACGTAACTGATCGACTCTTATCCTATCCTTCTACTACTGCAGTAAAATTTCAAAATACCACATAAGTTTGTTACTCTCTCCCTCTCGATATTTTTACCTGATTTCGGTTTACAATCTTTAACAAAAACTTGTTTCAGTATAACTTATTTAGGCAATGGTGAAAGACTTGAAAAATAAAAAAAAAATGTTTAAAAACTACTCCGTATATCAAAAGTTCTATGGAGTATGGAGCAACATACAATTTGACTATTATTTTAAAGAAAAAAAGATAAAATACAATATATATATATATATATATATATATATATATATATTGTATCTAATCTTATAAATAATAGATCACACAAAATAATATACTCCCCCCGTCCCAAAAAAATTTACATCTTTCAAAAAAATTGTGTCCCACAATCTCCTACTCATTTCTATTAAAAAACCACTTTTACCCCTTACTTTTTCAAACCCTACCTATCACATCATACCTTTTTCCTAATAATCTACACATCACATCCTACTTATACCCATCACATCAAGGGTATTTTTGGAAAGTCAACACAAAATTATTCCTCCTTTAATTTCAACTTTAGTCAAAATGGGTAACACTTTATGGGACAGAGGGGTAAAAGAATAATGTTTTTGGAAAAATAAAAAAAAGGCAAGAACTTTTACCTCAATCTGATTGGCTTTGCCGGTTTCTACGCGGCACACTCCCATCCTCCTATAAATAAATTGCATAAACCCAAAGACTATATACATTATTTGATTTATTTCTCTTTAATTCCTCCCACAAAGAAAATGAAGTTTTCCTATCATCCTCTCCAAGTCCCCATCTCCATCATCACACTAATGGCCATAGCCATTGCCTCTACCAGTGGGGCCAGAGCTCTGTCGCTCCGGCCCCACAGCTATCTCTTCGACTCCCCGAAGGGCACGTCGAATCCCGGGCAGGACTTCCTCAACGGGCACAACAATGCCCGGGCCTCGGTGGGCGTTCCGCCCGTCGCGTGGAACGGCACCGTGGAGGCGTACGCGAAGGCGTACGCCGCCCACAGGGCCGTGGACTGCGAGCTAGAGCACTCCGACGGGCCCTACGGGGAGAACATCGCGGAGGGCTACGGGGAGCTGCGGGCCTCAGACGCCGTGAACATGTGGGTCGGGGAGCAGGAGTACTACGACCACGCGTCCAACGCATGTGCCCCCGGGCAGGAGTGCGGGCACTACACGCAGGTCGTTTGGCGGGCCACCACGAGTATCGGCTGCGCGAGGGCGGCGTGCCGTAACGGTTGGATGTTCGTCACCTGCAACTATTACCCTCCCGGAAACTACATTGGCGAACGTCCTTATTAGTTAGGGATCGGAGTAATATTTATTTTTAGTCATCACCTTTTTTCTTTTTGTTTAATATATGAGGTCGCCATTGATAATTGAGATTTATTATAAGGTAATTTAAAATTATGTTTTAATTCTATTTAATGCAAATTTCACTTATTACTACGTACTCTATGAATAAGCACATTTAATTTTGAGTAGATGATAGAATTTAGGATGGAGTAGAGACAACTGAATTGAGTAATAATATACTTGAACTGAACCAAATTAAAAGATTGAATCCAATAGATTAGTTAGTGCAACACAAAAGCTTATACACCAATTATTTTGTTTTTAAATTTCTGATATGGGATGACACTCTAACAGTAGATTCACCCATGCTACACTTACACCAAAATTATACATTGTATAACAGTATATAAATTGAGGTACAAATTTTGGGATACAAATACCTTAATCCATATGAACTTATACCGGAGTATATTTTAGTCACACATCTATATAACTTTTTTCATTCAATAAATATGGAATGAAAAAGACTTTATATAATTTTATTTTTTCTTAAACTTCCAAAAAAATTAAATTATGCATCACATTAATTTTGGTATGAAACCATGAAGGGAGAGGGCTTTAGTGAATATTGAGATTTGAGACCGATTATTGTTTAATTTGCATGAATTTATTTCCATATACTTTTCTTCTTCTTTTTTTAATTTATTTGAAAAAAATAAAATAAAATAAACAATCAACCACAAAACACAATCCTCGCCACGATATACGCAGCATCGTTCAAACACTATATATATATTTCAAACATCCTAAAAAAAACACTCCAAATAATATTTATATTTCAATAAATTAAATAAGTTGATTCAATTAAACAAAAAAAATGAGGTTTTCTAATAATTCTCTCCAAATTCCTATCTCCATTATGATCACACTAATGGCTTTATCCATTCTTCATCCATCCTCCCAAGCTCTCTCCAATGGCGCCCAACCCCCATTCATATTCCAGTCCCGGAAACACAACGTCGACAAACCGCCGCCCGCCGCCCCGTCGGAGAATTTCATGCAAGATTTTCTGGACGCGCACAACCGGCTGCGGGCGTCGGTGGGCGTGCCGCCGGTGACGTGGAACGCCACGGTGGCGGCATTCGCCGCCTCGTACGCCGCCAAGAGGGCGGCGGCGGACTGCAAGCTGGTGCACTCTGGCGTGGCGGAGTACGGGGAGAACATCGCGTACGGGTACGGGGACGACTTCGTCCCCGTGAAGGCGTGCATGAAGTACTGGGTGGAGGATGAGCGGCCGTACTACGACCACTCGTCGAACACTTGCGCCGCCGGCAAGGAGTGCCGCCATTACACGCAGATGTTGTGGCGGAACACCACCAGCATCGGCTGCGCCAAGGCGGCGTGCCGGAACGGTTGGACGTTTATTTCGTGCAACTATTACCCTCCGGGCAATTATGTAGGGGAACGTCCTTATTAGTTAATTAAGGTCTAATTAAGGACCTCTCGAGTGTAATTAATATTAATTGATGTCAAATATTTGATCAATATTTTGATATTGTAACATTATAAAAATATAATGTTTCAAAAGTACATTCCAAAATGGGCAAATTTTTTACGTAGACGTAAAATCTATGTTAATTTTATACGGAGTAGATTTTAGTATATTTAATTTGTAGTACAAAAAAGTTGGTTTTTTGCAAAAAAAATCACAAGCAACCCATGAAAAATATAAGAAAATCTATATTTTAAATGTAGATCTTGGATCATGTAGGCATCACTCTTCAAAATGAATATATTGGAATAAAATTTCTAGGTGTTGCTAAAAAGATAATGTTATGCTTAAAATTGTAAGTCGTTGAACAAACAATTAACTCTTATATTGTTTGTTAACATCAAAACACGAGACTTAACCAACCAAGATTAACAAAAATGACCTTGCATCAAAATTCTCTCTTTTTATTTTTGAGTTTAAAATTATCAATTTAACATTAATTGAGTGGATATAGCCAAAAATGACTATGAATATAGCAACACCTTGAATTTATACTCCGTATACTCTATAATTTAATGTAACTATTCTGCAATTTGTAGTCAATGTTTAAAAAGGTTGATCACAAAAGTAAATATGAAGACAAAAAATATGGGTCTAAGGAAGTAAGAAAACATATTGAAGGATTTGAAGCTATACATTTTGGTAATGTATAATCATGATTAACATTATAAATACATTTTTAACTCTTATTTTAGAAATAAAAGCATAAAATTCCATTTGAATATATTTTCAATGTTCTTTTCATAATTTAGTCGAACGAAGTCGAATAATTTATTTCTAAAGTTTGGTTTGTCATTTTATCATACAAAATAAATGAAAATCACATTATTGGGAGCAAGTAATTATTGGTGCCACGTGCTAACGGGTAATTGTTTCACTCTGACCAGGAACAACCAATAGGATGGGTAGGTATATTTAAGTGTTTGGCATTTCCGGATATATGACCATAAAATTCAAATAATTCTTTTTTTTAAAAAAATATTTTTTATTAAATTTTTTTATTAATAATAATTAAATTTTTAGTTCATATTTACTAAAATAAATTTTAATTCATATTGGAGTAGACTTAGATATTCGAAGAATTTCATTGAATAATATTGGAATTAGATAATGCTAGCACAATTTAAGGCTTGATTTGTTACCCTCTTGGCTCACGCTTCTGTTTTTCAAATTGATCTGTACATTTTATTGGTGGTCATTAATGCTATATTTAATATTTTTATAATAATTATGTTTATTTCCTTGGATAATATTGGAGTCTAATATTACTCAAAAGTTAAAAACTACTCCATACGTACTTATTATATTTACAATGTGATAAACTCATATCAAATCATTATTTTTTTGTATTGATTCAAAATGAAATATTTATTTAACAGGTATTTCAAATCTGTTCGGATAATATTGGAGTCTAATATTATTCAAAGAAGCACAATTGATGTCAAATTTGTGGTGTAAAAATGGATATCAAACTTTAATTCAAACAGCATTCCACATGTCGCACCGGCCCCAGAGGCCCAGACTATGAAAACATAACTGGACCCGTCTTTTTAGGCTTACATTTTTTTAATTCGCGGTCTCGTATTATTTTTACTATTAACTTTTTTATTTATATACTCCGTATAATTTTATATTATAAAATATTACTTCCTTCAATCTTAAAAATATTCCCTATTTTGATTTTTTTGGTCAAACAATGACACAATTCAACCAAAAATTGTAAGAATAGTATATAATTAAATACAAAATAAATTCAATATAATTGGATACATCTTATGATATAGTTTTGATATATCAAATGTTTATATCATTTATCTATTCAAATTATGTTTGATTTATGATCAAAAAACGTCATTGTTTGATTAAAAAATTTAAAACATGAAAGATTTTTAAAACAAGAGAGAGCATATTTTAAAACTTTATTTCAAAACAAATCTATTTATTTTAAATTGTGAAATTTATGTATCATAATTTTTTCCATTTTTATGGTCAAAGTTGGAAACATTTGCCCAAGAAAAAGTAGACAAGAAGATACTTCAAAACGGATGAAGTAATTTTTATTTTTTATTTCTATATTAAATTTTACTTATGTTGTTTTGAAAATAATTTCGACTGTACATCTTAAACTAAAGCCTTTAGTATGGGTGTGAGAGAGTAAGAGCCAATCAATAGTTCAATTATTAAATTATACACCCTATTATTTTTGTCTCATTTTGATTTGTGATGTGTGATTAGAATTTATTTTGATAGTCACAGTGCAATAATCATATTTTAGCCATAAAATTAATCCATGTTACTCTTATTTTATAAAGAAATATTTGCACTAAATAGTACTAAAACTTAGATCATTTCCCTAAATAGTACTTAAATTGTTTTATTCTCTAGATAACATTTAATAATATCCATAATGTCCAGTGATGACAAACATTTACTTGAATAATGACTAATGGATAATAACTAAAAATGCTACATTGGGAAAAAATAATATAATGCTATTTAGGAAAAATCATTATGTTTTAGTGCTTCTTACGTAAATTCTCTTTTTTATACTCCCTCTGTCTATCATAGATCTTCCCAGACACTATTCACAGGGTCAAACTTTACTCACTTTGTTTGCTCAATTTTACTAGTCATTTCATGAAATAATATAATCTTGTCACCTCTAGTTTTGTAGAACTTTTCATGTAGTTTATTACTATATAAATTTTATTTTAAAATTGTACTCCTATAATCAATTAAATTGAATTGAAAATAAAATTGGTCAAGCCTCGTAACGCGTAATGGGAAGATCATACTACCTCCGTCCCACTCTCTTTGTCCACTTTTGACTTTTGGAACTGTTCATCTAAGCACTTTGACTCATCAAATTCTCTCAATGTGTAAGCCTAAATATAGGCATGTGTGATCTTGTTTGATTTGTCTTAACATATACTCCGTAGATTATTAATATATAATTTGTATAATTTTTTAATATACAAATTACAAGATAAAATGGATTAAAGAAGTGCATTGGATGGTGTGCCAAAATGTAAGTTGACAAAGAGAGTGGGACGGAGGGAGTACATGGACGGAGGGAGTAAACTAATGAAAGGTATACATTACTTCTTTTTTTTTTGAAAAATACATTACTTTTATTTTGGATGATTTCTTTTACAAACAAAAATATTCTACGGTAATACGGAGTAAGAAATTAGATTTAGTTTGCTCAGGTAAATAATGAATAGATAGAAATGGGGTTACATATGTAGTTCTCAGTGGCGGATCCAGAAATTCTAATAGATGGAGGCACAATTGATCGGGACAGCGTCCCTGAATTAACGGTCATAAAGGCATAAACCACAAACTTGTTTAACGGTCATCACCAAAGATTTCTCCCTACAAATAGCACTCCCATCCAACAAACTCCCATCACATAATAATATAATCCTCAAAATCTCCAATAATAATCTCATTAAGTTTCACAAAAAATGGACTCATCACCATTATTTTCCTATCCCCACCGGCTTCCGATCATCATCGCGGTGGCCATAACCGGATTCGCCGCCGTCTCCCGGGCATCCCCGTCGTCGCTGGCGGACGCGGACGCCAAGGCCTTCGTGGACCTGCACAACAGGGCCCGCGCGGAGGTGGGCGTGGGGCCGGTGAGATGGAACGCGAGCATAGCGTGGTACGCGAAGGCGTACGCGGCCAGGAGGGCGGCGGACTGCGCGCTGGAGCACTCGGACGGGCCCTACGGGGAGTGCATATCCCAGGGGGGTGGGGAGATGTCGGTGGCGGACGCCGTGAGGGAGTGGACGGACGAGAAGAGGTTCTACAACTACGAGAGGAACGAGTGCGAGGGCGGCGAGGAGTGCCGGCACTACACGAGCGTGGTTTGCCGCCTCACCACCGACATCGGGTGCGCCAGGATCAAGTGCCGCAATGGGGCCGGGTGGTTCGCCACCTGCAACTATTGGCCGTCCTACGACGGCCAGCGTCCTTATTGATGCATGAGATCCATTAATTACTTAAATTAATTAATTGGATTCTAAAGGATGTGTGGGTATGATTGAGCTACATATATTAGACAATGTAAACAGGGAAATTATTTGCAATTTTGGGCATTGTTATTGTTCCTTTTTCTTTTCTGAAACAGTTTCTGTCCTTCTTGATAAAGGAGGAGCGTGTCAAATAAAGATTCATTGGTAAATCAATCTCGTGTCTTATGTTTATGGATATACTCTCCCATTCCCATTTAATCTTCTCTTTTGACTATGTCCCTTTGACCTTTATTATCGATATTTATATGTACATATATATATATATTTTATACTTCCTCCGTTCCAAAGTATTTGTCCGCTTTAATTTTTACACATTGAGAGAATTTGATGTGTCAAAGTACTTAAATGAACAGTTCCAAAAGTCAAAAGTGGACAAAAACTGAGGGACGGAGGGAGTATGATTTTAATGTTCCAAAATTAGATTTCAAGATCAAACTATTGATATTGTATTTATACTTAAATACAATGTATGTTTTCTGCATATTAAGATTAAATTTTAGAAACCTTGAAAAAATTTTGAGTAGAAATGAAATCCCCACAAAAGAGAGGCTGTATATACTCATATACGAACGATAATCATCTGCTTGATGAATTTTATCTATCGGATACAATATATTATGGTGTTATTATTGTTCTCGGTGTTATTATTATTATTATTATTATTATTATTATTATTATTATTATTATTATTATTATTATATTTTTATTATGAACGTATTGATATGCGACTTAGGGTGTTATTATTGTTATTATTATTATCATTATTATTGTTATTGCTATTATTATTGTTGTTGTTATTGGGGTAAAAGGGGGGTGTCTAGGGTGGAGGTGCAGGGGTCGGATTGAGGTGGGTGCGGAGGGGTTTTGGGAGAAGATATGAACTATCAATTTTATGAAGTGAGTACCGAAAGAGCTCTAAAAGAACAAGTTTCATCTATTAACTCTAGAAACCAGTCTCAAAAGAACCTTGCTGTATTGTTATTATTGATGCTGATTTTTTAGAGAGGGATCCATTATCCTGGTTAGGACTTGGGAGTTGATTGTTGATCCCCTAACTCCTTCCCGAAATGGAGCCGCAGTCCGTTAATCTGAACCTGTCTTGCAGCCTGGCCCAAAGTTTGGTTCTGAACGATTAGATCTCTCCGATATGGAGTAGAGATAATTGGACTCCATGTGGGCGGGTCATGTGTGTAGTTAATGGGCTGGGTACATGGGTCTCAGGATTAATACCGTTTCGACCCAAAATAAGAGTGAGAGAGAGAGAATTACGATGTAAAATAAGTTCTTTTAAAATGATTTTTTAAATTTATTCTATTTGAATATTCATATAAAAGTAAATAATTGCAGTAATGCCTTCATATCTAAAAATTAATCAAAAAATTCTACAAACCAAAAAAAGGTTATAACAATGTTATTGTATTAAATAACTAAAAATTTTATTTAGTTTGTGCATTTAGGCCAATTTTCATAGTTTGTGCATTTAGATTTCAAGATCAAACTATGGATATTGTATTTATACTTAAATACAATGTATGTTTTCTGCATATTAAGATTAAAGTTTAGAAACCTTGAAAAATTTTTGAGTAGAAATGAAATCCCCACAAAAGAGAGGCTGTATATACTCATATACGAACGATAATCATCTGCTTGATGAATTTAATCTTTCGGATACAATATACTATGGTGTTATTATTGTTCTCGATGTTATTATTATTATTATTATTATTATTATTATTATATTTTTATTATGAACGTATTGATATGCGACTTAGGGTGTTATTATTGTTCTTATTATTATCGTTATTATTGTTATTGCTATTATTATTGTTGTTGTTATTGGGGTAAAAGAGGGGTGTCTAGGGTGGAGGTGCAGGGGTCGGATTGAGGTGGGTGCGGAGGAGTTTTGGGAGAAGATATGAACTATCAATTTTATGAAGTGAATACCGAAAGAGCTCTAAAAGAACCAGTTTCATCTATTAACTCTAGAAACCAGTGTCAAAAGAACCTGATTTTTTAGAGAGGGATCCATTATCCTGATTAGGACTTGGGAGTTGATTGTTGATCCCCTAACTCATTCCCGAAATGGAGCCCCAGTCCGTTAATCTGAACCTGTCTTGCAGCCTGGCCCAAAGTTTGGTTCTGAACGATTAGATCTCTCCGATATGGAGTAGATAATTGGACTCCATGTGGGCGGGTCATGTGTGTAGTTAATGGGCTGGGTACATGGGCCTCAGGATTAATACCGTTTCGACCCAAAATAAGAGTGAGAGAGAGAGAATTACGATGTAAAATAAGTTCTTTTAAAATGATTTTTTAAATTTATTCTATTTAAATATTCATATAAAAGTAAATAATTGCAATAATGCCTTCATATCTAAAAATTAATCAAAAAATTCTACAAACCAAAAAAAGGTTATAACAATGTTATTGTATTAAATAACTAAGAATTTTATTTAGTTTGTGCATTTAGGCCAATTTTCATAGTTTGTGCATTTAGATTTCAAGATCAAACTATTGATATTGTATTTATACTTAAATACAATGTATGTTTTCTGCATATTCAGATTAAAGTTTAGAAACCTTGAAAAATTTTTGAGTAGAAATGAAATCCCCACAAAAGAGAGGCTGTATATACTCATATACGAACGATAATCATCTGCTTGATGAATTTAATCTTTCGGATACAATATACTATGGTGTTATTATTGTTCTCGGTGTTATTATTATTATTATTATTATATTTTTATTATGAACGTATTGATATGCGACTTAGGGTGTTATTATTGTTCTTATTATTATCGTTATTATTGTTATTGCTATTATTATTGTTGTTGTTATTGGGGTAAAAGAGGGGTGTCTAGGGTGGAGGTGCAGGGGTCGGATTGAGGTGGGTGCGGAGGAGTTTTGGGAGAAGATATGAACTATCAATTTTATGAAGTGAATACCGAAAGAGTTCTAAAAGAACAAGTTTCATCTATTAACTCTAGAAACCAGTGTCAAAAGAACCTGATTTTTTAGAGAGGGATCTATTATCCTGATTAGGACTTGGGAGTTGATTGTTGATCCCCTAACTCATTCCCGAAATGGAGCCCCAGTCCGTTAATCTGAACCTGTCTTGCAGCCTGGCCCAAAGTTTGGTTCTGAACGATTAGATCTCTCCGATATGGAGTAGATAATTGGACTCCATGTGGGCGGGTCATGTGTGTAGTTAATGGGCTGGGTACATGGGCCTCAGGATTAATACCGTTTCGACCCAAAATAAGAGTGAGAGAGAGAGAATTACGATGTAAAATAAGTTCTTTTAAAATGATTTTTTAAATTTATTCTATTTAAATATTCATATAAAAGTAAATAATTGCAGTAATGCCTTCATATCTAAAAATTAATCAAAAAATTCTACAAACCCAAAAAAGGTTATAACAATGTTATTGTATTAAATAACTAAAAATTTTATTTAGTTTGTGCATTTAGGCCAATTTTCATATACTAATAACTACTAAACCATCGTCCCAAAAAAGTATTTGAGATCTAGAGTTAAAAAAAGAAAGTCACACTCTTCGTTAAGTGGTAACAAATTTGACTCTCATAAATGATATTCTATTTTTCTATTCCAAATTAAATTGCATGATTATAAATAACAAGGTTAAATTTTATTTACTTTATTTGCTTATGTTCATTAGTCATTTGATAAAATAATATAGTTGTATTACTATTAATTTTGTAAATTTTTTAGTGTAGCACTTTAGTACGTAAATTTTATTTTTTAATACAATAACATTTTATCCTATTTCGAAAATAAATTTATAAAACTCCTATTTTGATACTTTTTATATGTTATAATCCTATTTAAAGTAATTTCCCTAATTAAATTGTATATTTTGATTTAAATGAATTTCTTTAATATATATCCTCCCTATATTAAAACTAATTCAAAGTTTTACAAAAATATGACTATATTTGGGCTAGTGTTTGGTTTAAACCTCCGTCAACAAGTAGCCATTTGTTGAAGTTGCAGAAATTGTTCACCGGATCCGTATTTCCGGCGAAACTCTTTCTTACTTTTGCCTTCTCATCGTCGCCAACACTGTTCACGCCACTTTTTCATCAGATCCGAGCTAGGAAACAAAATGGTTTACCAGTAAGGAGCTGTCGCTGCCTTCAAAACCAACTCAGTCTCTTCAAGATCCCGAAATTCTATCGAAATCGCTGTCGTTTGGAACTCCTACCCAATTTCAGGTACTTTATTTCGCCGATCGAATTCCAGAATTAGAAATTTTGGTGATTTGAATTGATGCTCAACGGTTGAATCGATGTTTATACCGTTGGATTTCGGTTCAGTAATGAGGGGTAGTGTTTGATTGACTAGATCTTAATTGAGAAGCTGTTATTGGAGTTTCTGTTTGGTTCTGTCTGTGTAAATTTGTGTGTTGGTGGAAAACAGCAGTAAGTGAAGTAGAGATCAAAGCTCCTGGATTTGGATCTAGGGCTTCAATGGGGGATATGAGTTTTCCCGTGTTGTACTTAAATGATTGAAGCTTTAGATTCCACTCTGCATTGATTTTTCTCAACGAGGAATATGAAATATATCCTTTTGCTAACTGTGATGATGAGTTTTTTTTCCAAAAAAAATGATTTTTTTTGGTTTTACCATGTTGCTTATGATGGATTTTCGTGGCAGTTCTTGGGTGAGCTTTTGCCAAGAATATACATTTTTAGAATAAATTTTTGTCCTTCATCAAAGCTTCCTTCAAAAGTAGTTGTATCATCCAATCCCTAAGAATAGATAGTGAACTTATCCCTAAGAGGATGTAAGATTACCTTGCTTGATTTGGGTATTCAACTCACCGGTTTACTCTCATATTATCGTCATAAATTGGATTTCTTAGTTATTGCAAATTGCAATATTATCTTGATAATGTTTCATTTCTGTCGCTGAATCGTGTAGTGTTGTATTTGCTTAAAACAGATTAATACAACAATACTACGGAGTACATTCTTATTATCTTAACCAAACACATCATGTAATCTTACATTTCTGTAATCTCACAATTTCAAGGCATTCATATTTCCAAGGCCCTTACATGTAATGGAACATAAGATTATAGGAATATGGGTACACCATAGGTTGTTCCTTTGCGGAATGTGATATTACTCGTGTTTTCAAAGTGTCTAGGAATGGGGTAGAGTCTGAATATTCTAAAATATTATGGAGTAAAGGCAATTTTACAATGCCACCCCCCTTCGTCTCACTTGAAAAAAAAATTCAAACTTGATGGTAATACAGAGTATTACATTATTGAGGCAATCGGATTAGCCGAACTAGACAAAGTTATGTTACCCCCATTACTCAGGTAATGACACATTCTTCTAACCAAACACCCCCTTATGAACTATCAGAAGGCACTAACCTCTAGGATTTGTAGGATGGATACTCTGTCCCAAATATACCGTCATACGTGTAATACTATCAAAAATCTTTTTTTGAGACTGTTTATCGTAAGTGAAATGAAAACATTACGTGTTGGAAAATGTACAACTACTTTTAACATTTTTTTATTGTTTCTTGCTAGAATAAGAAACAGGAGGGTGAATATAGAGAGGTAACTTCTGTCTCTCGCCATGTACAAGCAGTCACCGGGTGGCAGGAGCAACAGATCAAGAGGATTCAAAGTCAAGCATGCTCTTCAAATCTGTGCATTACTTGCTCTCTGCTTTTGGTTGATTTACAAAGCCAAACAACCCCGCGAAGAAAACACACAATTTGAAGGGAAAAAAGACCCGGTTTCGTTGCAAAAGACAGTAAACACAAAAAACCAAGTTCCAAAATTAGGAAGAAAACACCTTCCCCAGTCCGATGACAGTAACGGGAAACATGACAATGAAGTGGGAGATGAAGTGTTGTCGGATGACGAAAAGGAGAAAATCGAGAACGAAGCACAAGAGAAACTGTACAAAGCCGATGACGCTTCGAGCGCAGTAACTCACGAGACACAAATAGTTACCGTGGACGAAGTGGATGCCAATTTCACGTCGGGAGGTAAAATTTCTGAGGAGGGCTCTGACATGGCAAAGCTAAGCAAAGGTTCTTCCTTGGCTGTGAAGAACATTCCATCGCCCGATTCCTTAACCGAATCTAACCCGACAGTGTCCGAGAAAACCGTACAGGGTCGTCCTAGGTTTGCAACGCAGGACGACAGATGGTCTTCGATAACGGGTGACGAAACGGGCAGTGCAGATGAAGGGGGTGAGCGTGGGGGTGAAGTTCATCAAGATCTTATTGTTGACTCCTCTGATTCTTCATTTCCCTTAGAAGGGAAAGATGCAGAAATTCATACGGAAGGGAGTAACGGGGAAGATACTGTGGCAAAATGATACTGTGTAATAACAGTCTATGAAGAAGTCTGAGCTATACTATTTTTGTTCAAATTATGAGTTAATACTATTATTATTATTATTATTATTATTATTACGGAGTATTATTATTATTATTATTATTATCAACGCCATCATGGTAATAATTCTAATAAAATAATTATTGTTCTAAATTATTGTTATTAATTATCAATATTGTTTTAATTTAATTACCGTAAATGATTTAATTGTTTCAATTATCAATATTTTGATCTTTTGTCGGTTGTTAATTACCATCTGTCTTTTGGTACAGTTATTGTTAGAATTAAACAATTAACTAACAGATTTAACTGTGATGTATTTAGGGGCTGTTTGGCTACTTCTGAATCGGTAAGTGCTGAACCAGTAAGAGGTCTGAACCATTAAGTGCTGAACCAGTAAGAGGTCTGAACCATTAAGAGCTAGTATATTGCTTAACTATTCAGAGGCAAATGTCTGATCAATTCAGATAAGAGGTCTTAACCATTCAGACTCTGTATAATACTTAACCATTCAGAGGCAAATCTCTTAACCATTCAGACATCTGAACCATTAAGACGCTGAAACAAACAGTCTGAACCATTAAGTGCTGAACCATTCAGACATCTGAACCATTAAGAGGCTGAAACAAACAGCTCCTTAATTTGGGAAAATGCTAGAGTCACAAACATATAGTTCACAAACTTCACAAACTTTCCTTTTGTGGATTTTAAATTAAAATATCATTTATTATTTGAGTGCATTTTATTTCTAGAAAAGTGTTAAAAAGACAAGTTTGTGAATTTTGTGAACTGTTTGCTTGTGACTCTAGTATTACTCTTTAATTTGTACAAAATACTTTTAAAAAGCAAGATTTTTTCTTGTAAATATTAACGTGAAATTATTATTAACATCACTTTAAAGGTTAAAATGTTCTACAACAAATTTTATAACAATGGTGATAGTGAGGGGTATTTAAAGGTGTGTATATACTCCTCATCTCAAAATAAATTTTTTATTTTTTTTTTGTCCGTTTTGAAGTAAATTTTCCACTTTCTTTTTTCCCTTACAAAATGAATATAATGAGTGGTTTATAGCATTCATCTCTCTTTCTTTTTAAAAAAACATTTTTTTACTTTTAAGAAAATTCTATTCACAGACTTTTCAATTTTCAATAAGCTTCTAAAAATCTAAAATTTCATGAATCAGATCATAACTTTTATTTGGATACAATGGATAAATTAATACTCATAGCTTCCATTTTTGGTAAATCAAGATTTAGTAATCAAATGATTACTATAGGATGAATACACACACATGTCTTATTATTAGCAGGAAGTTCATGTAAAGTTGAAGTACTTAATTAAGTGTGAAATAGCCAATTAATGCCAAATAAATTATCTACTCTCCAGAAAAACACATTTTATTAATTGCATAGTACAGTAATTAACTACTAAGTACAACATTCTACATATTCCATCCATGTTACTAGTACAGTAATTTTATTTGATCACGTGTTTGAAAAACATCATTTCATTCTCTCAAAACGTTTTTCATGGGGATTGGTTTAAATCTCCTATTACATTTTGATCTGTGTTACTATATTTGTTGATGATCTCTATCTTCAAATTTAGTTTGAACGTTTTCATTTTTAGAACGATTAAAGTTTGTTGTTTGTTCTCTCCCTCTCTCTCGGAATATTACTTTGGTTTGACTTTTTCCTGTCAAACTAGACTAATTTTAATCATTAACAAAATTAGATTTACATTATATATTAATATAGGGTAAAGTGCTTATAAGGTCACTTTATTTCTTTGAAAGTACATCTCAAGTCCTTGAATTATTTTAAGTGTGTACAATGTCTTTATATTTTTTGAAAGTACTTTAAAGGTCACTAAATTACTTTTAGTGTTTATCCAATTTTTTTAGTGTGTTAGTGGTCTTTTTTCAGACCAAGTCTTCTCAAATTGTTGTAAGAATTTGTGTTATATCATAAATTTTCAAACAACTTATGCGTGTTGCTCACAATATCCGCACACTTGATTTGAAAATGACACCTAAAGGACTACTAACGCACTTGTTGGAAAGTATATGAAACTGATAAGAACTAAAAATAATTTAGGGTTGCATTCAAAAAAAAAATAATTTAGGGACATATGAAGCACTTTAAAAAATATAGAGGGATCTAATAAACATTTAAAATGACTCAAGGATTTGAGAAACACTTTCAGAAAACACAGAGACCTTGTAAGCACTTATCCGTATTAATACAACAAAGTAAACATTTGATAGTTTTCCCGCAAAATAAAACTAATGAAACTTATTTTTATGCAGTATCATCTTATATGGAGTTTTTTTTAAATTAACTAATGATCAAAGTATATGTAATTGACCTAAAAAATCGAAATTAACAAGTGTAATTATCAAAAATAACAATGAACATTATTGATATAAATTAAATTAGATTCAAGTTTTTTTTAATTTGTTACTATAAAATATTTATTATTGGGTCTACAAATATGAAGTATGAATTTGAATTTTTGGTTAAGCTGATTTCTCTTGATATGTTATATTTGTAGCAAATTTTTGTTAGAGGTCACAAGTTTGAAGAAAAGCATTTTGATTTTACTCATTAGCTAGACAGTTACACAAAAAATGAACTACATAAAATATTCAATATATAAATATATTGTTTAATCTATAATATAATCATCACAAATAATGTGAATTGAAGAACAATAATGCATGTAGTGATTATGTATATCTTTGTGCTAAGAATATAATCAATTTTTACCATCACTTATTCTTTGCAAGGCCAAATTCATGACCTATTATTTGATGATGGATCAAAGAATAACTATTATATATTGAACCAAATACACATGGCAATGAACACTATGATATGTATATTCATATGAAAAATAATTACTCAGAAAAAGCCATGGCCATATCCAATGGCATTATTAATATTATTATTATTACTAAAACCATCATTAATATGAGGGGTTATTGATAACCCTAATCCTTTGGGAGCTCCATAGAGAAGAAGATTATTAGGGTTCGAGGCGGCTTCCAAGACAAGCTTTTCTATCTGCCGCCCAATCCCGCCCTTCAGCTCCTCCATCGCCGCCCTCAGCTGCTCCAGCTCCGGCCACCGGAGCTCCTCCACCGGCCCCTCCCACCAGCACCTCTCCTGGCTGTCCCTCCTCATCCTGGTCAACCCCTCCCCGCGCTTCCTCTCCAGCTCGAGCTGGCTCGAGATCTCCATCAGGTGCATGTTCAGCTCCCGGACGCTCGCGTTCCGGTGGGCCTCGATGAGCTGGGAGGTCGCGGCGGCCGAAGAGGCCGCCGCGGCCGCCGCCTGATGGGGAGGAGGAGGGGGCTGGGGAGGGGTAGGGTTCCGGGCGAGGAACCGGTCAACGACCGAGTCAACGCTCGGGTGCCCGAAAGAAAAGACCTTCTTCCCGGGGGAGAAGACGATTATGGCGATGTCCACGCCACACAGGGTGCTCAGCTCGCTCGCTTTCTTGAACAGACCGGACCGGCGCTTCGAGAACGTCACGAGAAGGTTGCTCTCCTTTGACATCCTCGTCATCTCAATCTTCTGCCTCCCCTTGCACTTCCTCACCATGGCTAAACCAACTTAAATAAAAGATCATTTCATCTTTGTTTTGTCTTATAAATATATACACACACACATGCACATGCACACACATATATTATAACGTCCGCGTACATACTGAAATAATAACTTAATTATTAGCATTGTTTGTATTCCTAATAGGTCAAATGAGCACGAGTTTTTTATGTATTATTTTTGTTATATTCAATTCATTGAAGATGAAATGAAGTTTCTATATGTTGAGTGCTTTACTTGTTTTGGAACTTATCATTCCTTTTGTACTTAGAAAAAACTCGAACCCAATCGTTTTAGGTTCACGAACCTTAACAGAAACGTTGACTCGATACACTTGACTACATTAAGAAAAGGTTAAGCGGAATGATGTATTGTTACGATGTTCACTAAGAGTGGCACGGGCATAGTAAAATTAAATGATGTTGTTATATACACTTCCATTTTGGCAGAATCTACCCTTTTTATGTTAAAAGACAGCTATTGAAAGTTGGGTATCATTTCATTTTCTTCTTTTTTGTATTCTTAAAGATAAAATTGTGAATTTATCACAATTTAGCAAAGAAGGGAGTGAATATAAAAACACCCATTACTCCGTATAATATAATATATCTCCATCTGGGGGTATAAACGGAACAAAAGTCTTCACATTCTTCAGCCTTTCAACGTTCTCAACAAATAGGTGAAGGAGGAGCGGCGGATTTTCTTACAGACAAATTGTCGAACACCTGGCGGGGCATTTTCGGCATTGAATAATAGACACCAAGACTCATTTGGAACTCTGCAATTTCCAAAGGCAGCAAATCTTGAGTTTAGAAGGAACAAAAGAATTGGAATTTAAAAAAAAAATAATAATAATTGGAACTCTAGTTCATATTTTGAGTTAGGATGACCAAAGGAAGTGGGAGTTTATAAAACACAAAAAAGGTATAAAAAATGCGGTGAGCGTAGATCGAACACGCGACCTTCAGATCTTCAGTCTGACGCTCTCCCAACTGAGCTATCCCCGCTATTGATGCTCCTGAAGTTTTTTTCGTTTTATATACCTTTTACAGAGTAAACATTTTGCCGGTACTAGGCGTGTTTACGAAGAAAATATGTTTACCCAGTATTGGATTGTTTCCGGAGTAAACATTAAACCAGTTTTGGGCTTGTTTACAAAAGTTTATACCATATGCCATTGTATTTATCCGGAAGGAAAATTGTGAGATTTTCTTTTTGGTCTTTTAGAGATTAAGGTAATTCTGAATTCTCTCCTCATCTTATCTAAATGGTTCTGATTTAATTATAATAAGTTTTTAATCTAATGGTATGGTTGGTAGAGTAGGATTTTAAGTTATATATTTATCAGTTATTAATTAATTACTAGTAGTACTCATCATCATTATTATTATTATTATTATTATTATTATTATTATTATTATTATTAATTGTAAATGAAAAGCTTAAAAATTGTAAATGATGGTATATAGATTTATCTTGAATAAATATAATGAAATAATACATATTTTAGTCTATGAAGTTTGTCTAACTTTATTTTCTATTCTATCTAATTAATTGTAAATGAAAAGCTTAAAACAAAATTTCTATATCTAACTAGTTTATATTATGAAATGAGTAGTGAAAATAATAGATTAAATAAAATTAATAAAATTTGATCGTGTAAATAGTGATTTAATAATTCATTTATGGAGGAAGTAATCTATAGAGATAAAAGAGTAAAATTAATTGAAAAAAATTGGATTCTTTGAGGATGAATGAAAATTACGAAGTAAAACAGGATTTTTTTTAGAGAAAGGGAGTTTTCAAAATTAATTGCACATTATAGCTTAATCCATTTTCAACATATTTTAAATTTGAAATGAGAAATGCTATCTAGAGTGAAGATCACAAACTACATAATCTTACATTTTGTACACCTCACCATGATAACAAAATAATTTTAACTACTTCGTAATCAAAATGTAGATAAATAATTAGTTTTAAATTTAGCATTTATCATAATATATTTAAATTTATAAATCTTTAATATAAATTTAAAATATGGTAAACAAAATTAATTTTTGACAATAAAATACAGTAAAAAATACGAGTACTTAAGTTTAATTTTAGAGGGTGGGGGTAGATGCTTAGAAAAACCCACGGCCAATTCCAAGGGGCAGAGTAGTGCAAGCCCTAGCACCCGAATCATCATCGTCATAACAGCCACCACCACCACCGCCGGAAACATACTGAACTCCGCCGCCGCTGCCAAGTCCAGCCGAAGACAAAACAATATTATTATCCTCACCCAGCAAGTAATCACCAAATGGCGGCGGAGGCAGAGGAGGTGGCGGGTGATAGTGTACCTACAGCGGTGGAGGCGGCGGGAAGCCGTCGAGCATGAGCTGGTGAGCCGCCGCGGAATGGGTTTGTTTGAGGAGAATCTCCATCCGGTTCTTGAGATCCGTAAGCTGGTTCAAGCCGAGCTGATCATAAGCGGCGGCTCGCGTCCAACCTCCGGCAGCCGCGGCGGCGGCATATTCACCGATTGCCTCGCTTCTCTTCTTCTCCAACTCTATCATCCCCTCAATGTGTGTCAGCTCCATGCTTAGCTCCCTCACCCTCGCGCTCCGGTGAGCCTCTAACAGCTGATCCGCCGGCTCCGCCCCAACGCCGCCGCTTGTCTCGCCGCCCGGTTGACCTTTCCCGCTTAGGAACCTGAATAACAAGAGAGCTAGTTTATTGGGATTTTCTCGATCTATTTATCAAAATCAACTGAAAACAAAGAAAAATAAACACAATTATATTAAATTCATACTCCGTATTATAATTAAATATACTTCTGTCCCAAGAAAAGCTTTTCATATTTTAATTTTTTGATCAAACTATGACCCTCTATGACCCCAAAAAATATTTACTTATATTGTAAATTCGATATAATTAGATTTACATTATAATATAGTTTTGATATCTGAATTTTTTGTAATATTTATTTATATATATTTTTTAATTTATAGCATAAGAGTGTTACTCCCTCCGTCCTAAAATTTTCTTCCCGGTTTGCAAAACAAAGAAAAATCCCAATTTTTTTCAATCTATTTTATTTAAATATTGGTATAGAAATAAAAAATAAAACATACATATTTAAAAACTACATCAAAAGTTCAACAAAACAAGTGGTGACAAGAATATTTTATTTTATCATATAGGCCATGAAACAACACAAATATAAATTCCCTGAAGTTAGAATAGTGCTCTGGGAAGAAAGTTTTAGGACGGAGGGAGTATAATTTAGGAAACAATTAATATATACTCTGTATATTTTTCTCACAAATTATGATCCAAATTAGTCTAAACATCAAACCAGGATAGTTTTTTTTGGGTGTGCAAACGTACTACTTAACTATCGCAACTCGATCCAAAAATATATAGTACTTTGTAAGAAATTGGTTTAGTGTTCAGAACCAAAACAAAAACCTAATTTTTCTCATGATATTTTAAATATTTTTATATAAAACGAATAAGTTATTTTTATACCAATATCTAGTATTGATTTTATTCAGTTTATGGTTAAAATTTGTTAATTTTGATTGTAAAGGGTCAAAATTAGACAAATAAGTAGAAGAATGTTGTATATAGTACATATTATTCTGTAATATAATATATGGAACGTAACCTATATACTGTATATACAACCTCTCCAATACAGTCTCGACGGTAGGGTGGCCGAAGGAGAAAACCTTCCTCCCCGGAGAGAAGACAAGAATGGCTGCATCTACCCCGCAAAGTGTGCAGAGCTCGCTCGCCTTCTTGAAAACCCCCGCGCGTCGCTTCGAGAACATCACTTGCAGGTTGTTCTCATTCTTCATCTTCACCATCTCAATTCTTTGCCTCCCTCTACTACTCTTTCTCATGATATCTATAGCAAGTTTGTCTAAATAAAAGCAAAGATAAACAGATCTTTTTTATAGGCTGGTGAAACACTGTTGATAAATATTCATAGATTTAATAACACCGTTGACAAATGTTCATATATAAAAAACAATTAGTTAAGTTTATAGATATATACACATATATTCAATAATGTTATTGTATATACATTCGTAATTTAAATTTAGTTTATTTTATTTCTTAATATGAAGGCTTGGAACACTCAACCTCAGGTTCACATACTATGCTCTCTTTTTGGTTCATGCATGCCTAAGTAAAGATTTGGTGGGATGTACAAGGAATTATTATTGGATATGATGACTAATAAAAATATGAGAATTATTTTCATTGGATTTGCATTGATAATATGAGAATTATTAATAATAAAAATATTGTTTTTTCTTAATCAAAGACCCTTCATTGTTTTTTGCTAACTTCCTAATGTAGATGCACTATTTTTGTCTAATACTATAAAACTTGAAGTACCAATAACATTTTTAGAGTGAAAATATCATTAATTAATAAAACTATAAAAGTAGAGAGTACTTAACAATTAAAGCAAGTGAAGAGTATGACCATATGAGTAATATTTTCTTTCCTTTTTTTAAATTCTTTATGCTCAATTGGCTCTTTTTGAAAGAGAAGAAAATATGCCAAAGTTTCAAACGGATTGCTCCATATTTTCTAGCCTTAACGGTCACAAGCCCCAAAATTCAAATCCCTAAACCCTCACCTGAAATTGGAAACTAGCCGTTACCCTAATCAATCACAATAAAAGAGATTTTGACCATCTCTACCAAATCCTCCATTACAAATCTTCATATCAATTCTTCTACCTTCTGAAAAATTAGTTTGTAGTTTTGAAACGCCGGAGGTTTCAAATATTTTTGTTCGTTGGGTTTCCCCAAATCTGAAAAGCCCTCCATCCTCTTCCAACGCTTTTAAGGAAGCAACAATGGCGAACCCTTCCAATAGATCTCCATCTCCATTGCCGACGAGACCGAGAACCTCCACGGAGCCAAACTCCGCCGCCAGAAGAAGTTTCGGCGGCACCCCTTCTCCCATACCTCTCCCACTCTCAAACACGGGGAGACGAAGTTTCCGCCGTTCCTGCCCTCCCTCGCCTTCCAATAGCCCTGCCGGTACTGATCTTCTTGATTTCAAGAAACTCTTACGAAGGGGTTTCAAGATTTTTCTTTTCTCTTATTAACGGAAACTGAGTTCTGGTTTTGGGTGTTTTTCAGACTTTTCTTGTGTTGATGATTTCATGAGAAACAAAAATGTTCTTGACTTTTCTGCATTTCTGGGTTTCTTTTTTATTCTCCAGATTCTGGAAGGAGGAGTTTACCGGTTAAAGAAGAGAAGCCAGAATCATGGGATTGCTCGGAGAAGGAGAACGAGAGAGCGGCTAAGCTTCGGTCGCCTGCTAAGGGCTCCAAGAATTTCATGTCCCCAACCTTTTCTGCAGCTTCAAAGTTCAGTTCATCGCCCAAGAAGAAGGTCTTGGTGGAGAGAAATGAGCCTGTGAGGACTTCGATTTCACTATGCGACGGTAAAGCTACATTCTTTTCGTCTATTTCTTCGGACCCTACAGAAAATTCAATTCCAAAGCCTGAGGTTCGTCCAGGCACAAAATCGTTGAGAAAGGTGACATTTTCTGAGGCACCTTTACAATATGACGATGAGAACGATGTAACCGAGTCTGATTCTCTCAGCAATGAGAAATGTCTCAGACTCCCTTTTCTTGATATGTCTCCTTGTATGAATCACGCTTCCCCCAGACCTAAGTTTACCCTCTACAGCCCAAAACCCAGTCTTGAAGTTCTGAAAAGCACGGAAAAGGGTTTTGACATGGTGGGGGAATCTAAGCGACTAGATGAAAGTTTTGGGTCTGCAATTGTTTCGGAGGATTTGGATTCCGAGTCTCAGAGTGATGATTCCCACACGGAATCAGATGATTCATCCTCTACTACTGAGGAAGAAATGGCAGTAGAGGAAGAACCCAAGTCTTTGGAGGAAGAGGAGGAGATAGGACTGAAACCAGAAGCAGAAAAATTGGCCAAGGAAAGCCATGAGGGGGAAAAGAAAAGCAGAATCTTTATCTGTTTAAAATGGGCTTTTACTGTTTTCCTCCTCATGGTTGCTGCTTGTGTGTCAATCTCAGTTACTGATAGTCCAGTCTTCAATGGTTATGGAGTGGAAGATGCAAATCTTGCTGATCTTTCTTCTTACTGGGGATCACAAGTCCAATCCACTCTGAATGATCATCATCACTTCGGGCGGTTTTTTATTCCTCCTACTTTCCCAACTGATGAGTTGAGTCCAATGTTTTTTACAAACTCAACTTGTCTAGTAGGGGGAACTGAATGGGAATTCAAAGTGGACAGGGTGTTTGAGAAGTTGGAAGAAGAACAAGATCACGAGTTGGACGACGAAGCAGAATCTGAGGATTTGGTTAAAGATGACGAGGTAGAAGAGGAGGCTGACTCAGATATCGAAGAAGAACTAGAAGATGAAGACGATGTGCCAGACATCAAACTAGGAGGGAAACTTGAGGTTGAAAATCTGGCTGATGAGGAGGATGTGGGTTCTGCTGAAGAAGAAGAAATTTCTGCCATTGGATTAGTAGTAGCAAAGGATGATGGTATTATTGAATTGAACAGTCCTCCCATCAATGGTGTTGAATCTGAAGAAGTTCATACTGATTTTGCTGACAGCATGGAAATTTCAGTTCTTGAAGCAGTAGAAAATGATGTTTTGATTATCAATGATGTTCTTCAGCCTGAAGAAGAAGAAGAAGTCCCTACTCATTTTGATGACAACAGAAAAATTTTAGCTCTTGAAGAAGCTGTAGGGGAGGGAGAACCGGATGTTGGCATTGATGATGATGACCATCTTGAGAATATAGCCGATGAAAAAGATGGTTCTTTTTCAGGAGAAGAATCTCCAGCCTCTCAAATGCATCAGGAAGAAGAAGGGAGGAATGGTTTCAACAAATCTCTGGGAATTTCGGCGTCCCCTCTCCTCCTCCTCATCAGTAGTGCAGTGGCAGTTGCTGCAGCAGCAGCAGTGCTCATATCTGTGAAACAAAGCAACAGAATGACAATAGTAGAAGATGAAAAACAAGAAACAGTGGGTAATGCTGTAACAGGTTCTGGCACTTCATCAGAAGAAGTAAGCACATCTGGCAACAGCACAAGCAGAAGAAGAGGAAGAAGAAGAATGGCAGGGGAGGCTGAGGAAGAGGAGAAACGAAAGGCTAGCAGTAGGCGGGAGTCGGTTGCCACTTCGGATTGCTCTTTGGGATCCCTTTCCTACGGGAGCTTCACCACGTACGAGAAGATTCCCCTCAAGCATCACCATCTTGTGAGTATATCAGTATATGCATACAAACCATACATTGTCGTTTTTTCTTGTCATTGTTTTATGTGAAATTTGCACTAAATAGGACTAAAACATAATTACTTTCCTAATGTAGGACTTAAACTTTTTTATTCCCTAAATAGAACTTAATAATGACCTAGTGGAAGAAATAATGTCCAGTAATGATGGTCATTTAGTTGAATAATGACTACTTGATAATGATCAAAGGTCCTATATTGGGAAATAAAAACATAGGGTCCTATATTGGAAAAGTCATTATGTTTTAGTCCTATTTAGATAAATTTCTCTTGTTTTAAAACATCCATAAATTTTGCTGATAATTTTTCATGGTCTGTGTTTGTGTTTGTGTAGGGAAATGGAGGAGGGGACGAAGGGATGACACCGGTGAGGCGGTCAAGCCGAATCCGAAGCCAAGTTATATCTTCTCCATCATGAAATGAAACATGCTTCTTCTTCTTCTTCTTCTTCTTCTGATTCTGATTCTTAGTGTGTAGAATTAGCAGTTGCTTCTTCTTTTTAGTTTTTCCTCTAATGGTGTTTGAAGATGAGAAAGAAGTAGTAATAGAAGTAGTAGTCATAATTAGTCAGTTTCTGACTGAGCCTGAAATAGTCAGTATTGTTTTTCTAATCCTTCTTTGTTTGTTATTAGTCACGACACTCTGTTTATGTATACTAAACTGCCCTCATCCATTGATTTTGGCCTTCCATTTGAATCTGCCCAACATCAACCAAAGCTAGTGCATGCTGTCAATGTTTATAGAAGGGTAAAAAGGACTTTTGAAATCTTAATAATTTTAAATTTTTGGAAGCGTAAAGAATTTAATGGGACAACGAAGAAATGACTGATTGAATATGAGCTTGCGAATAATGCAAGATTTCCTACAATAATACGCATAAAGATGACTGATTTCCTATAATATTATGATTTTTCTACAATAATGAAAGTGTAAAGAATTTAATGGGACAACAAAGAAACAAATCTAACAAAATTTCCTACAATAATACGCATATTTTTTTCTACATATCAGTAATTAAAGATGACTGATTGAATATGAGCTTGCGAATAATGCATCTGGTTCGGAATTGAAAATTTGCTCCCTCAATGCCATAACAAAAGTCTAATATTGTGAATAACCACGCGTGGTTGAATCATTTCCAAATTTATTTAAATAATAATACTTCTTCTAAAATTTTAAAATACAATTTAACTACATTATTTTAATAAATGATTAATGAAAATAAATAAGAAAAAAAAGTATGTGTAATCAACATGAATATGCAAATGTGCCTTAACAAATTACTACATGATTTTCCTTCCTCTTTCAATATCGGTGGGTTGGGTTTCAGATTCTCTCAGTCTACGATTGGAAGTGGGCCTTTTCCTTTTTCTGAAAATGCCCGGCCCATAAGTGGAAGAGACCAGGGCAACAATGAGCGGGAATTGCAAAAGCACAAATGAAGAGACCGGCAAACCCGCAAGAACCGCCACCGCGACAGCGATCGCCGACTGGTTCTGGCCGAACACGAGATAGACGGTGGCGGAAAACGCCGTCATCATGAGAATGATCGAGAGAAACAGCGTCAGCAATCCGATGATGGATCTCCGAGGAAGAGCGAGCAGGAAATCCTTCTCTGCGTATCGCGATGTCAAGATCGAGAGGAAGGCGAGCATCGAGGTCGACGCCGTGAAGAGAGATCCGGCGTTGGCGATGGCGAAGACGGTGAAAGCAGTTTTCTTCGAGAAGATCGGGTGGCCGCTATCGCTGTTGTTTCCCCCGGAACAGTGATTGCGGCGGCGAACGCGACGGTGACGATCAGTGCGGCGGCGATTGTGCAGGAATTCGCCGTGTCCTTCATCAGTTTCTCTCCGTTCTCTTTCAAGTTTTTATGCTCCTCCGTGAACACCGATCTAGGCGTTTTCAAGTCCTTGTTCGTCGTCGACGGGACATATGACGGTACTACCTTTTCCACTGCCTACAAACACGAAATATACTCCATTAATTCACATAGCTTACCTTATCTACTATCCCCATTCAATTTACTTTGCTCATTTTGATTACAGTGAAGAAAAGAATGTTAAAAAATGTTGATATTGATACAAAAATATAATTTTGTTAGGTTTATTTTTTAGAATATTCTTTTATTTAATTAATATAACATATAATTTTTATTTAATTATAAGTCAAATGTTGGACTGATTGCAAAAAAATCAAAACTGCACTAATACTCAAAGACGAAGGTAGTATAGAGTAAGAATTACTTTGGGATCAGATGAAGTATTGTAAGAGCTCAAATTTAGGCCTGTTTTGAACCTGTTAGATCTAGAATTTATCTTTAACCCAAAAAATAGTTGAAACAAAAACAAGTTCCAACTCTATATCATTTCGTGCAAGCAAATTTAGGTTAATCTAAAGTGGAAAAATGACCTCGAACCATTGCAGTTCTAGTTGCATTTGAAGAGCAGCCCCGGAAACAGAATTTAGTTTGTGAGGGGGTGCCAATTTCCCGGCCAAATGTAGCATGCCGTTTCCATGAACATCCACCATTTCTGCCAAATCTCGCATCTGGATGCTCTTTTGACACAGAAGATTAAAGACGTTCTCGCTCCTGTTCTCGACTGCGATGTGAAACACGCTGCACTTGTTGTCGTCCAAACAGTAAACTATTGCGGGGCATGTGTCCAGAATGCTCGTAACTACGGTGTCCATGTCCAGCCGTGCTGCTTCGAACATTGCACTCTTTGCAACGGCAACAACCTGTTTGTGATCTTTCAGGGATTTGATTTTGTTGCACAAATGGTGGAGAAGCTTCTCTGCTTTTCGGTGCATTGACATCTTGTTCTTCATGCTCTTTGGCTGCCACACTAAAAAAACACAAGCTTGATTTGTTTTCAAATTTAAACTTTTCTATTTGGTTGCAGTATGATCATTATCTACTCCCCATGTTGCACAAATTCTTCAAATAAGTAAAGCTTTTTGTCTAGTAAAGCTAGACAAAAAAAGTGAAGCTTTTTGTCTTCTTCTTACTTGGATACATTCTGCCATCAAAATCTTTTATAAAATTTGAAAAACTTGGTATTTTTAAGTATTTGAGCCTAGGTTCTCTTGGAAACCGTCTCTCCTCAGACCCAACTTCTTTGAGACTCTACTAGAGTTCGTTTGTTGTTTGGAAAGTTCATGCTTTTCTTGTTCCCAACCCCATCCCTGCATGAGTACCCGTACCCGTGCAATTAAATATTATTCTGTAATAATAGTGATGAACTAATGAATCAGATGGCAGGGCAGGTATTGAAGGAGAAGGGTGAGACCCACAATAGGATATTGAGTTGTGCCAGAAGCTAAGGTGACTTGTGTTGATGATAGGACAATCGAACTGCACCAGCGCTTGCAATGCAGATGTTTTGCTCTTTAGGAGAGGATGACTAGCCACGTCCGGATTCTTTTCGTCCAATTTCGAGCCAGGTATCTCTGCTACCGATACTCCCAATTCATCGTACTTTACCACCAGATCTAAAGCCAGATCTGAAAATTAATTTATGAATGCATTAGCCATTGTAGTTCAGAATCTTAAATTCTTAATATAAATTTTAGAATTGTGTTTTTAAATGCCTGAGAAAAAAAGTGATGTCTGGTTAAAAAAACTTAACTGTTTGAGAAATTCTTGATGATATACACACAATGCTCTGTAGCAGATGAAATACTCCCTTTTTTTGTTGCATCTCAGTATTTGAGTTTGGAATTGGTAAAATAATTCATCTACTACCCATTACTACATCATTTAATATCTTACATTACTTCACTACTACACCAACCTCAAACTACAATCTCATTTACCCATCTGACTCACTTTACCTTTTTTTAACAATATTCACCTTATACTATCCATCTTTTTACATTCCTCTTTAGTTAACTACCTTAACAAGGACAAAACATGAAAGTCAAACAACTTTTCGTCATACATTAAATCCGCTTCCAAGTTAAAATAGGGAGATACAAATGAGAGTATATATTGAGAGAGAAAAAAGTACCATAGAATTTAGATCCAATCAAGTAGCAAAAGAGCTGCATGGCACTTGAGAGTTCAAATGGATTAGCTGTTGGCACCTGCACCTCCTCGCATTTCTGACGAGTGACATTAAAGAAGAAGGTATAAACGGCCTCGCTCTGGCGGATATTTCGGGCGGCCAAATGGACAGGGAGATCGTGGTGGCCGTCGCTCACGAAAAGGAGACGACAATTCTTTCTAATGAACACTTGGGCCATCTTAGTGTTCCCATACAGGGCAGTCACGTGGAGGGCGGTTCGGCCGTCCCCGTCTTTCTTCCCGAGATCATCCACACTCATGTTGCTCACAATGTTTTCCAGTTTCTCCACGACCCTATCGTCCTCTTCCTCTTCTTCTCTCTTGGAAATGATATGAAACACGTTTTGAAGCTTATCGTTCAGTGGATATATGCACACTTTGTTGTCCTCCTTAACCAACCTTTCTGTCACCTCTAGGTCTCCTTGTACTGCATCATCGTACAATGCCCTATTGCTCCTGATGTCGTCTTCGTTTTTTGTGGCATTATTTATGCCACCTGCAGAAGCAACATTTGGCAGAGTATTATCCTTTTTGCCACGACTTTCACCAGAAGCAACATATGTCCGCGGAGTATCACGGTTTCTGACATGAGTTCCATCAGATGCAGGTGCAGCAGCATCATTGTTGAAAGCTTGAAAAGTCGTTCCGCGAAAACCACTAACATACAATACTAAAATACCACCGACAAAGAAAACAGTTTTGTGTTAGACTTGACAAACATTCAAGCTAGGAACACAAAAAACAATAAACATTGCAAATTTTCCATTGGGCCCAAAACTTGCTCCCTGAACAACTTTCGGACTCAACGGAGCATCGTAAAGGCCAGTGCCATAGTATGTCACTAGAGTCCAGTGTCAAATTATCATTACTAGTAATCTGTAAGAGAAAAACATATAGGGAGGGGTATGTATACTTTTGCAATTCAGTTGAGGGGAAGCTTTGTTGGGAGAAGGAGCTGTTTCCTCAATTCTGTAGTCTTCCATGGTTGGCAGTAATTATTCAGAGCATAAAGATGGAGATCATAGAGTGTGAAGATGGCCATGTTCTGATTTTATATGGGTAGCTAGGGCCCACAGTTGGTTCTTGGATGGTAAAGTGTGAAGATGGCCATGTTCTTTCAACTTTTTTAAATTACAGTTTTCATAATTTACAGTATTCAAGATCATATTATCAGTTTCTAGTTATTTTGTTGGAGTTAATAATTTTCTTTGGTTTTATAGTATATATAGGATCTATTATTTTCCACTTAATGCGGTGCATTAGTTATCCTGATTTTAGCCTCTACTTAAAAATAAGATCTTAAAATTAAGATGAAAAGAATATGCTCTTAATATATGGTTCAAAATTTAGTTGCCAGACCCTAGACATCGGATTCCAGTTAGAATTTTAAAATCATTTGTGATATAAGTAGTACTCCGTATCATTTTTTGTACATTTTGTTCTTTGGAATGAAATTTGTATAATTTTTTAAATTTGTGTTCAACTAAATTGAACCGTACTGAGGGGGGAGCCTTAGAAGTGCCATTTTCACGAGTTTGGTTTTCCCTCGAGTAAGAACTATGAAGCATGATTAATGCTTTAGTTTTTTTTCTTTAATGCACATAAATATTACGGAATAATAGTGTTTACTTTTTTTTCCAACACAGTAACATCTCTATCAGTCTGTTTTTAAATGTGTAAAAAAAAATATGGGAAAAAGAATTAAACAAAAAAAAAAGAATTGAGGAAGTGTAAAAGAGCACCCTGGATTATCGTCAATCTGGAGTTATTTGATTTGCAAAATCGCGATTCTTTGCTTCATTGGTGCTAAAGCAGTCCTATGTTTAAACAAACAAAGCCAAATGTAAATGGTTAAGAATAATTTGCTTTTCATCAAGAAATGACTTCTATTATACGGAGGAAGTAAGTTTCCACCATTTGGAAACAATATACCGAAAGTTTATACATCATGGTTTGATTTCACCGAATTTAAGAACAAATTTTGAAAACATAAAAAGTGTATGATGAAAATTTGTTTGGAAAAGAAGGCGTTGTTAAGAGTCACATATTTTATTCTTAAACAAAAGAAGTGAAGTACAAATTTTGTTTTGGAACAGACGAAAAGAAAAAAATTGAACCATTTTTTTGTTTAAGTTGAAATTCTAGTCGTCTGATATATCTTTTTTGGTATTACTTTGGTCTTTCTCCCATGTCAAAAATGTTTTCACACTTGTATTATTTCTACTCTGTAATTTGACCTTTTTTCTCGTCGAGATGAGATTATTGTACTCTTTTCATCCTCCATATATCTTCCTATTACGCATTACGAAGCATGACGTACGATATTCTTGATTTAATTTATTTGATTTTAGATATAAAATTTAAAAATAAAATTTCTATGCTAAAAAAGTATATTAACAATTTTACAAAACAAGAGATAATAAGACTATATTAATTTATGAAATGATTAGTAAAAATAAGTCAATAAAATGAGTTATTTCTTACTCACTCCGTCCAAATTAAATTATTTGTTACTATTCACGTGATCAAACTTAATTCATTTTCTTTGTTTATTCTTGTTACGCATTTTGTAAAATAATATAGTCATGTCACCTATTGTTTCGTAGAGCTTTTGATGTACTTTTTTATCCTTCCGTCTTAAAATGTTCTTTCCAGTTACTTTTCACACGGTCAAACTTTAATCACTTACTTTACCTATTTTCGTCAGGTATTTGATAAAATAATATAATCTTGTCACGATTTATTTTGTAGAACTTTTGATGTACAATCAAATAAATTAAATTAAAAACAAAGTCGGTCAAATCTCATAAACACAAACAGAAAGAATATTATAGGACGGAGAAAATAAATAAATTTTATTTTTTAAATTCACTCCAATTTTCTAATTAATTAGATTAAAAATAACTCTATCAAACATCCGAAATCCGGAGTACGATTGATTTAAATTGGGAGGGAATAGTGTTGGGTGGGCCGATGAAGGAGGGGGTGTAAGTCCTCCATATCTTCAAAAAAGAAAAAGAAAAGTGTGTCCGTCCACGGTGTAGCAACAGGGAATGAGCATATTGAACGGCGGCAATGGGAGATTTTGGGGAATGGGATCTCCCCATTCCGGGGACTGGAATCGACGGAGAAGAAGAAGAGGCAGAGGAGGAGAGAAGGACGTCCGAAACGGAGAATCCGGCGCCGCCGGCTCCAACTCCCTCGATGCGACTCACGGCGCCGGCTACCGATTCCCTTCCAAACAAGCCCTCACTGCCGGATCTCTCGCTCTCACCGGAGACACCATCGCTCAGCTCCGAGATCGGTGGGTGAGGAGCAAGGACGTTCTTCCGAAACATCCGCAGTTGCAGGTTTGAAACCGTTATTTATTGGTAAAAGCCAATCTTGGTGCTCAAATAATCGACATTGATTTTGTTTCCCATTTATATTTCAGTACTTAGATGAGTGAAATGGATGATGCTTTGAAATGGTATTTGTAAGAATTTTTGTTGCATTTAGCTCAAAATAGCCAATTATGCTCAAATCATTGAAGAATATAAGTCCCAGAAAACATAGGCATAGTCAATTATGGTATTTGTGGGGATTTTGTTGCATTTTAGTTCAAAGAAGGATGCAGTATGCAATAGGAGTAAAAGATTTCAAGAAGTTCTATTCTATGTCAACAAGCTGAAATTCTATAAATTTAAAAGTTTTTTTTTTGGGGGGGGGGGGGGGGGGGGNTAGGCTCGTAAACGTGGTTTACATGCTAGATTAGGCACAAACCATGTGAAACTCATGTGTATAATCTTTGTCACCATTCGTGTACATGTATAAATTTGAAACTGTTGCTTAGTTCTAACCAAATTTACGATTCTACATATTTACTACATGCAATTTGAATCCCAATTCTAAGGTAAAATTGGTCTACATCAGCCCGTAATTTACAAAGGTAAAATCTTTGTCAGAGCAGGTCATTTTTTAACTATATATTGCACCATTGACTTACCCTAATACTATCCGAACTTTCCGAAAACTCTGGGGTGCCTATTAAAAAGAAGCTAAAATATGAGGTGCAAGAACAATGAGTTCAACAACCTTGTTTGTAATAGTGTGGACCATGGATGCAGTTCTTCAGTTTCTTGTTCTAATCATTTGAATATGACCTCCTGTTTTTTGTTCTCATCTAGTTCCCTATTGCCTGTGCCTTCTTACATGCATTTTCTGGTTTAAATTAAAAAGCAAACTATTTGTGCCCTAAAGTCGACCTCCTGGTGTGATAGGATGTCGCAGGAGTTCTGCTTTCTGAGCATGATTGGCTCCGAGCTCTCCGGATGACTTCATATGGGTTCTTGCTATATGGACCTGCTACGTTTTCGTGGTACAAGTATCTTGATCATTGCATGCCAAAGCCATCAGCTCAGAATTTGTTCATGAAGGTGCATTGTGCTTCTTGTTATTTTTAAATTAATTCTTACTTCTCTGGGAGTAGGAATATCATATAAGATGAATGATTGTATGTCATAAGAGAGAACGGTTCTTGGTTGCAGGTTTTGCTTAACCAAGTTGTACTCGGCCCATGTGTGATTGCGGTTGTTTTTGCATGGAACAATTTATGGTTAGGGAAACTCTCTGAGCTTCCGAATAAGTATCGCAGAGACGCCCTTCCTACTCTTCTTTTTGGTATTTATAATTTCGCTTTCCTGCTTCCTTTTTGCCACTTTTTTTTTACAGACACCCCCACAAAGAATAACACCTGTTTTCCCTTGCTTGTGTACAGGATTTAGGTTCTGGATCCCTGTCAGTGTTTTGAACTTCTGGTATGTCTTGTCTCCAACTAGACATTTACAATTTTTTTTATCATCATTGAGACCTCTTAGGGGGGTGTTTCATGTTTGGTTGAGGAGTTATCATATTACTTTGGTATAAGATCACTATGGTAATTGGAGATTACATCCTTGTAGGAAAATGAAGTAAAATTGGTGTTTAACTACTTTGCCTTAGTCTATAACAACTTTCTTGTAAAGATATGGTCATCAAATGTTAATATAATGTGCTTTTGGGAACTGTTTGAGAATATTTCAGGGCAGTCCCTCTTCAAGCTCGAGTTGCTTTCATGTCAATGGCCTCTATATTCTGGAACTGCTGCTTGTCTGCAACTATGAACAAGAAGTAGAAGAGTCCATCTGGTCCTCTACTCGGCATAGGTACCCTTTTCAGTGGCCTTGGAGAGCAAATCAATAAGAGGTCTTTCTAATTGGGGTTGAGAATAGGCAATGACCGATAATACGGAGTATTTGGTTAGCGTGTATTTTTATTTGAGTATTACTTATTCTTATTGTAATTCATATCAGAAATAACTTCAAATAGAATTTGAATCATACCAAATTAGATTAGACAAAAGAGAATGAACTTTTAGCACTACTTCCTACATTAAAAAAAAAGAATGTTTGGGCCTTATTTCTAGAACTTTTGATCTATTTGGAAAATTAGCTGAATGGTTGGAGGCACTGCAGCCTTTACAGATTGAGTTGGAAAAACTTCATGAGTTAGTTATCCACCTAAAAAATTGGCCAAAACAAAACTTTAGTACTCTAAGACCTTGAAATTAAAATTTTTTTAAAAAATAGTGTTGCTCTCTATAGACAAGCATTTGAACCTAAGTTTTGTGATTTTTTTTAAACAATTTGAAAATAATGAACGTGTAGCTTGATTTAGACAATTTTTTCAAGCTTGAAATTATACAACATTTTTTTACATGCAAAAAAACATTTTGACCAAATTGTGAGTTTTTTATGCATTTAAAAATTTACAGGAATGATTGCTTCTTTCTATATAATGAAACCACCATATATAGCAATAAAACATAAAAAAATATCAAAATAGAAGTTTCATTTTTTTATCTCCAAAAATAAGAGTTTGTATTGTGTATCAACTTTTGTTTGATAATAATGTATATGATCATGGTTGGTATTGTATATGTATTTTAACTCCTATTTAAAAAATAAATTAGTCTTTTTCTCTTCTATATTTTACTCCTTCAATTTTTCACTTGTTTTGCATGAAAAACAAAATAATTAGACCTATTTTGGTGAGCTTTTGACTCATTTGGAAAAAATGGCCGAAAAATCGTTTCCTTCGAGATCCGAAAACAAAATTTTAAATGAATATAGCTTACTAAAGAGTACAATGTTTCAAATGTAAAACACTTTACCATATGTACCTCTTAAAGACCCGAAACAAAAATTTTAAAAGAGCATTCTCTTCTATTAACATGTCTTTTAATACTTAAAACTGTACAACTAGTTTTACATGGGAAAAAAGGAAAACATGGGACAATTTTTGCAATGTTTTGGTTTAAAAAGCATAATAGTACCTCTATGAGGTCATAATAAAAAAAATTAAATGAATAGAGCTATTTATAGACAAGCCCTTCATACTTTAAACTAACCACATTTTTCGAATGCTAAGTGAAGCATTCATACCAAACTTTTGTAGATTTTTTTTACCCAAAAAGTGGGTTTATACCCCTAGAGCCTCCAAATTAAATATTTAAATTAGTGCTCTCTAAAAACAAGTCTTTTAGTCCTAAAAGTTTTACAAGTTTCTAAATGCATAAAGAAACATTTGGGCAAAGATGCATTAGTTCTTTATCCATCAAAAAATGGCAAATATGATGATAATCCCAACGATTCGAAACCAAAATTTTAACGACTGTTGCTTGATAGCCTGAAATTTTACATGTTTCTACATGAAAAATAAATATTTTGGCCAAATTTCATAAATTGATCATTCATTTGAAAAAGTGGTCGAAAAAAAATTACATTTCCTTAAGAATTCAGCTTTAAGGTTAAATTTACAGGATTAGAAAATTACTGTAATGCTAATGACAAACATTGCTTCCAAAGAGAAACATAACAAGCAAGCATTTACAAGTGCCAATACATTTGTTTTGAAGGGTAAAAGAGCAACAATAGAGCCAGTAAAATTCCACAAAAAGTACAGTCCGAGATAAAGGGCAAAAAAAGCTTGAAGATTTATTGGTGTCTGAGAACGTACACACGATGAAGTGTGTCAAGGTGGAATATTACATCATATTAATGCCCCTTTAAAAAGGCCAACAAAAATGAGTCATGCAAATATGGCAACAAAAAAGAGAGGCAATGAATCAAGCAGAAAACCTGTGTAGTATATTGCAATTCCATGACCATGGCCACATCATTATGGACCATGCCAAGAACTTCGTGAACCTGGTTCACTGCTACCCTTCTAATGCTTACCTCATTTTCAAAACAAAAAGCCTAAACTCTTCGACCCGGAATCCCAAGAAAGCTTGTCATTAAAAAATGATAAAATTTTGGTTATCTGACAAAGGAAACATAAAGTGAAGCAGCAGCTGCTATGAAGTGAATTGTGGCATACCTAAGCAAAGTTTGCCTCAAGTGATCTTTTTATGAGAAATCTTATTGGGAATTCGTATGGTTCTCACATTTTGTTTCACTTGTATTGCCGAGTAACCTCATATGCAAGCTTATCCATGAACTGGCATTTATTGTGGAACCCCCACCCAGGGTTGCTCTGCATTAGGTAAAAATGATATTAATAAATATATATTAATATATATATATATATATATATATATATGCATGTCAAATGCATGTGTTCTCTCCTAGTTAATGATTAAAAAAGTTAACATCTTGTATACAAAAGCAAGTGCAGAGAAGCACATCAGAGTAACTGAGAAAATGTTTTCTCAAATAAAAAAAGTTGAAGAATATTAGTATGATGAATTTAGAATAAATCAATCCTCCAATAGTTTCAGCACTTCCAATTTCAATGAATGGAGTAAAAGAAATCCCATAAAATATCAACTCAAGCCACAATATGACAATAGGTCTTCTTTCTACACCTTGATTCAACCAAATTCATAGAGATGTTTTTCATATGTATTTCCCTGTTAAATATCATTCTCCCCCTGTGAAGGGTTTTTGTGGTCAACTGTCAAAGATGTTGGCTATAGTAAAAAGGACAAATGTATCCTCTGCATTAATACCATGCCACCCTCTTAAGGTGTTTTCTTATGTATGAACATAAACCGAATCATTAATTTCTAAGCATTATTTTATTTCTTCCTGTTTTGAGCATTCATCTGATTAATTACTTATAGGCTAACATAATGCTGGAGTGATTCTTTGGTTTATTTCTCTGATCACAAAGGCTATGTTTGGAACTTGTGATTTTGAATTAAATGTCTATTTTCTCACAAATTTTATTTCCTTCCAAGTTCCAAATTCCATCTCTATTTTCCTTTCTCCAGACATGAAACACCTCCTTAAGATAAATAGTGACAGATAAGCATATACTCATTCCATTCCTATATAGTGATTTTGATTCGGTTTACGATGTTTGATTAAAGTTAGAAATTAACCTGCAGTGACTGAACAGCACGGTCTGTGAACTGCTTCACAGAATTAGGAATACTCTGTGGAAGAGTTGCTGCAACTCTTTTCAGCTCCTGGTGCTGCTGCTTTGCAGTTACTCTGTCAGGGCCACTGTAGTGGTCAACTATCTCTTTAAGAAGCGGGAGCTTGACCTCCATTGTATCTTTCATTATTTCCTGTGTATTAATAACAACCACAAGGCAACAACAATAATGCCATACCAATATTTAAAAAAAACAGAACCTAGAGGAACAGACCGAACAGTATATGGCAGAGCATATATTTTGTTCACACAATCACAAGTGGATGATAATATAAAGTGCTAAGCTATGATGTGGAAAAAAGTTTGGTAGATCATAGAATATTTGATACATGGATGTTGTGAGAAGAAAATTTCTAGAGATATCTGGTAGTTGGCAGAACCGGGAGCCTTAGGTCGCTTTTCTAATTTTCTTGGTTGGCATGTCTTTATGCCTTTTATTGTACTTAAGACCGTATGTGTCTTTTTTCTTTAGTCGGTAGCTTGCGCTTGTAGGCTTTGAGCCTTGTTGTTTGGGTTGGTATGTGTACTTCTTCACACTCTATTCTCTTTAATCATACTTCGTAGTTCTAATGTGATTTTGTTTGCCTGTATTTTTGTATTTAACTTGGGGGTCACTTGGAAACACCCTCTCTACTTTCAAGTAAGGATAAAGTCTGCGTACAATCACCCTCTACAGACCCTACTTTGTGGGAATTTACTGGGTTTTATTATCAATTGTTGTTGTTCTTGTTACTCGGTAACTAACACAAGTACAAATGGGACACCTGCATTCCTAGAGGAATAATTTTTCGAGACAAATGTTGTGCTTTGAAAGAAACTTTTGATTATGGTGATTTCAAGTTTTTTTAATATACCCACACAGGGTTTGTTTGGCTTGACATTTACCAAGGAGAGTGGGGAGGGAAGCCATTGCCTCCACTCCTCACATTTTGATGCCCTATGATTTGAGGGCTTTTTAGGGAGCTAGTATTTTAACTCAACATACCATTCCCTTCCCCTCTCCCCTCCAACAAATCAAATTCAGCTACCATTATACATTGGCTTCCCAATTCCCATCCCTCTCCTCCCTTTCCCTTTCATCCCTTTGAACTAAGGGAACCCTCAATCTACAGCATGTGTTTTTATTTTACCAAAATAGCTTTAGCCTTTTGGAGCAAAAAGTGCTGTCTTAAAAGCCACAGCAATACTGGGTCATTGCCCTAATATAGAAAAAATCCTTACATGAGTTACATCTTAGAAAGCCCAACATTATCAAGCAAAGCAAAAACAAATTTCAGTGACCAGGATTAAGAAGATAAGTGAATGATCCCACACTAGAGCAAAAAATGATGATGATGATGATTTTTATTATTATTAAAGATATTTGAAGCATAACACGAAAATCTATGCAAAGCAAACTATGCTAGACCTACCTCCCACTCTTTTTGGCTTTCAATTCCTTCGTACGCCATAAGGAATGGCTTCATCTTCTCAAGAGCATCACGCAGAGAGATTGGAGGCTTCTCGTCAATATCTGGATTCTTGTCAAAGTCTCCCATCATGTACTCCTCTTCACATTCAATCTGCCCGAAAAACAAAAACAATAAAAATGCCAAACAAACTGCGGAAATTTTGTCTGCTAAGACAAAACAGGCAAACAAGAACGTACATACCTTTAAATTTGTATCAAGGGCATCAAGGTAAGCATCCTCAGCAGGAGAGGGAAAGACCCTGTGAGCAAATTCTTCAACGCCTTCAGCTAATTGACTGGCGAGATCAGGACCAAACTGTTGAACCAATTTCTCTGTAGCAGCATCATCACCAATGTCAAATACACCACCAAATTTCTCATGGACCACTTCCTGTAGAGCACCTTCTCCCCTCCCTCTTCCTCCTCTTCCTCCTCTTCTCCCTCCTCTTCCTCTATCTCTGAACCCACCACGTCCCCTCCATGAAGCTACTCCTCCTCTTCCACTCCCATCACCACCACCACTAGAAACCGACCTATTATTTGGATCATCCCTGCTGCTGAACCCCTGTCCAGGACGCCTGCTGGCTTCATTTCCACCAGATTGAGGAGTTTGTCTCGCCCTTAAATGCCTGTTTTCTTCCTTAGGTTTTTCACGAACAGGAGCTGTCTGTTTGGTCGTTCCACGTCCCACACCAGATAGCACGGAGAGGATATTTGCAGGGAGTCTGGGAGCATCGCTGGAATCAACAGACGCTTTAGGCTGAGATTCGAGAAAGCCTTCTTCTTTTACAGAGAACATAGGATTATAGGAATCCCTATGTTGAAGCGGCACCTGGTGGGATGGTTGTGGCGGTGGTGGTGCAGAAGTGGGGCCGGAAATTCCTCGGCCACGGCCAGCAGGGCCGTTGTAATCACCCACAAATGAAAACAAGGGCTTTCCGCTTCCACGGCCATGCCCAAATCCACTTTGTTTCCGTGTGGAAGCGGACTCCTCGTCCTTGGCATCGCCAGGTTCACTTTGGTTAGGAGAAAATCCGAAGGCGGGGGAGTTACCAGAGCTAAATCCACCACCTCCACGACCCCGGCCCCATCCTCCACCGCTGCCGCCAGCGGAAGTTGAGAATGGAGAAGAAATGAAAGATTGCTGACGGGAGATACTGCTGATCGAGCAGCGTGGAAGCTTTCCCCAGCTATGGCTCATATTCAAACCCCACTTGGGATCAATCGGCAATTCGTTGCATACAGAACTGAGTCTTCTGGAAAAATTTGATGCTAGGGTTTGTAGTTTTGGGAGGTTTTGGATTTGTCAGCCATCCACTGGGACGAACAAAAAAGAAAATACGAATTTTGTCAGAGAATGGATGAAGTAAGAATGTTCTCTTCACTTGTGTATATGGGTGTGACTAGGGGTGAGCATGGTACGGTATTTAACTCGTATCGATACCGTACCAAATATTTCGGTTCGGTGTGGGATTTTACTCTGTACCGATCCCGATCCTGAAATATCGGTTCGGTATGGTTCGGTATCGGTTTCGGTACAAATCGGGATGAATATACATACCTACTTTACACATTAAAATTTAACAACGTCCCTTTATTTTTGAAAATTAAAAGTGAATTTAAATAAAAAACATGAAAACTTAAAAAAATAAATATTTAAATGCAAGAGATGCGCATCAAAACTTAGTTAGTTAATTTATATTTCACAAACTAAAAAAATGAACGACAACAAAGGAGTATTTTGAATCTTTATGAATACTTTTATATTCATACACAAAAACTAAAACTCAAATAAAAGTATAATTTACACATAATAGAACTTGAACCGATTTTTTTAATTATTATTTAGTGAAGGAATATAAAAATATTATTTTGGGGTATTATTTTTTAAAATATTTTAGTATATATGTTCGGTTCGGTATTTTCGGTATGGGACGTCACCTCGTACCGTTCCCAAATACCGTACCGACCATTCGGTTCGGTACGGTTCGGTTCCTTCTCGATACTTTTTCGGTTCGGTATTTTTCGGTTCGGTATTCTCGGTTTTTTCGGTAAATTTCGGTATCGGTTCGGTACTTGCTCACCCCTAGGTGTGACGGGCGTATAGAGAAATTTTGGGTGAAAACTTGTAGGGCATTAATAAAAAAATAACAGTTCATAAAATTAAAGGTTACAGTTAGCGTTACATTCTAAAAATAATTGAAAATCAATAAGTCTAAATTGAAAAAAATAATAAATTAACTTAGTTTTAATTTTAAAAAACTAGATCTTAATACGTAGTATAAAGATATGATAATTAACCTAATCTCAAATGATAAATTCATACTTCACAAATCCACAAATCAACAATTCACATATCATCCTGAATAAATCAATAGCATATTGTATACTTGGTCCGTCCCTGAGTGTTTGTCCACTTTTGATTTTTGGAACTGTTCATCTAAGCGCTTTGACTCATCAAATTTTTTCAATGTGTAAGCCTAAAAATAGTCATGTGTGATCTTGTTTGATTCGTCTTAACATATAGATTCTTAATATATAATTTTTATAATTTTTTAATATACAAATTACAAGATAAAATGGATTAAAGAAGTGCATTGGATGGTGTGCAAAAATGAAAATGAAAGTGGACAAACACTCAGGCACGGAATCAGAGTCACGGAGACCGGGAACGGCGCACACGGCGGAGGCTGGAAGTGTACTGCCGGAGCTCTGATGGTGTACGGCGAAGCGGCTCACGGCAGCGACGGAGGCCAGTTCGTCTCGTTCTGCTGGGGAGTCTGGCTGCGGGCGTTGATGCCTCTCTAGTGGTGAAGTTTAGGGATTTAGGTTTTGTTTTAAAAACTTAAAAAAGAGAAAAAGAGAAAAAAATGTGTTTAAGATAAAAAGATAGAGTATCAAATTAGAATGATTTTTCCAATATTTTAATCTTATTTAGAATGATTTTTTGTGTCAAATTGATTTCAAATTTTTTCGAAAACCCACAAAACTAAACTGAGAAATATTAAATTAAAAAAATAGAGAGTTTATATCTACACTCCAGAATTTACTAGTGACACTCCACATTTTTAACTTTTTCATATATTGACAATATTGCCCCTTTAATTAGAGATAAAAAATGTAGAGTGCCACTAGTTAATTTTCCATGTCAAAAATCCAAAATTAAATATTTATACTAATGTATTACACTATTACTTCCCATGTCACAAAAATATCGTATCACTTCAAACAACGTAATTTTTTTTTAATTTTTTAAATTATTTAATTTACAATTTGGAATAAAAATAATATGTAAAATTACATATTTCAAAAATACATCAAGAATTCTATTCTATAAAAGATATGATAAAAAAATATTTTTTTATTAAATAATTAATGAAAACATAAATAAACAAAAATTATGATGAAACAAATGGTAACTGGGACGGAGTGAGTATATAAATTTTGTAATCTTTTTTATCTTATTGTATTGAACACTAGCTAATGATTATATTGCAATATAGTAACTACTCTTATTTCTTAAGGTATTAAAACACATAGAATTATTGTCCCACTCGAATTCAAGTTTCTAACCTCATATTTAGAAGAATCACTTTCTTCCCCACCCTTTAGCCTTAGTTTTGTGATTTGTTATTAACAAATGGTTGATCTCCCAACTCTACCAAGTTGTCTCTAATGTGAATGACTTGTAAACCGAGTTGTCTTTACTTAGTAACTTCAACAATTATCATTTCAAAGAAAAGTATGCCACAAACTTGGAAGATAAGAAATGCGAAGATTCACCAGAAAACTTACACTTTGGAAGCGGCTATAAGGAATGCAAGTTTTTATTTCAAAAATTACTCTCTGTATAGATGCAAATAGTATGCTGTTAAGCTTATAAATGATGTAATCTTTTGAACAGTGGGGTTGTTAATGAAAGAAATGTATTTACGTTCAAAAAAAAAGTATGACATATTTATACATCCAGCACACATTGTACACAAGATCCTCAAAAAAAACAAGACCTTTGAACGTTGAACCTTTGTCTTACATATATATATATAGAGTACTCCATTCACCCCATATTAGTTGTCTATTAACATTTTCTAGATACTATAAAACATAAATGAACGTAGACATCCTTTATGTCTAGATTCATTCACTTTTTAATTTATCTAAAAAGTCATAATGAACAGTTAATATGGAATGGAAGGAGTATTACTTAACACATGTTTTTAAAAATTGGACCATAAAATATCGGGAGCCCCATGCAAATGCCTAATTTGCCTAGGCCTAGAGACGGCTCTGAGTTACCGAATAGTGTAAAGGTGAAGCATGGTTTTGCCCCAACCTGCAACAGTCATTTGCAGCCATTGAACTCTCATGATTGTACCTGTTCAACAGCTCAAGCTTCTTTGTACTTCGCGGACTCACGCAGGGCGGGCATGCTTTGTGCTTTGGCTGCCCTTTTTTATTTGGTTGGAGTAGATGAATCTGAAGAGGACAAATATTTGATAATTTAAGATTCATTTCAGCCGAATAACCAAGTCAAAACTTTGCTAGTGATGGGTCTGCAAGCTACTAAAATAATATACTGGCCACAATAATGAAACAAAATAACCATTTTTCAAATAACATCTTCAGCAATGTATAAACAGGAAATCAAGAAAAATGACAAAATCAGATCTCCTTCCAACCAAAGATGTGCAATTGCACACACATGATCAAATAACCAAAGTTGAATAGATATGCATTTTTTGCGCTGCATTGATGCATGCAGATATAAATAACAGAAAGTTTGTGTACGCGATTGCAAGAATTCAGCATTTGATCAGATTGCCTTACTTTGAGTTTCCCCCATGAATGACATCCTTCTCACAAGTACAAACTTTGGCTGGCACTGGATGACTGCTTGGAGACTAGTTATCCCTGAATTCCCTGTTATAGTGCTATTCCAAAAGATAGCAAGCACTCCCTCCTTGCCATAAAAAAAGACCCTTTTCAAAAGTTTATTGGGAAAAAAGGTCTCATGTTTTATGAAGCAAAGCTAGTTTTTCAAGAAGTTTTTCCAATAGTTCACCAAAACAAATGCTATGAAAATTTTATATCATATATACTCTCTATGTCCCACAATAATGTTTACACTTTCCCTTTTGTTTATCCCAAAACAAATTTTACACATCTCGCATTCCCTTAATAAGAAAGAAATATGCTGCTCATAACATTTCTGTCTTGTACTCCGTATATAAATTTTCAATGACCCACTTTGCACTTTTAACAACTAAACATTGTCAAAAACACTGAAGCTGCACTTTGACTAAACAAGAATCCCTTTTTAAGGCAGGGGAGAAAAAAATTCACCTCCATTGCCGGTAGCGTGGTGAATTGGAGATCCACCTCTGATGTACTGAAACGTACGTTTTCTCGAAAAAATTCTGCTAGTTTTGTGATAATGGCTATCCATAAGAGTGGTTTGCAGATTGGAATGATAAAATGCAGGACACGATCACCTCATAGGCAATGCAATGTCTTTGCCACACGTCTTTTCTACTGTATCTTTTTTGCTTCATGCGTTAAGCCAGAACGACAAAGACCGTTGATAACTGCTTCTTTATCAGATTTTAGAACTTCCACACCTCTTCTACCACAAGAAAGCAACAGCTCAGAAGCTTCACGAAATCTCTTAGACTTGCAAAGGCCGTTCAGCATTGATGAATATGTAAAACCATCCTTCTCGGCCATTGAATTAAACACTTCCAATGCTTCGTCAATGTGACCAGCTTTGCACAGCCCATCAATAAAGCAATTGAAAGCAACCAAGTTCGGTACAATCCCCAACTTGTTCATATGGTCCAAGTGTTTAAGTGCCCCTTCTATATCTCCAGCCTTACACATCCCATCTATCAAAATAGTATGTGTGTATATGTCACACTCCAACCCTCTTCTTTCTGCGTCTTTCACCAAAAAGAAGGCATCTTCCATCTTTCCGCTCTTACAATAAAGATTAATAATATTGTTATAAGTCACCATATCAAGATCAATCTCATAACTAATCATATTATCCACACATTCAAGAGCTTCCTCTGTCTTACCCGCCTTAAGCAAGCAACTAATCACTGTACAGTATCCGTGTGAATCAAACACATACCCTTTGCTTCTCATGTCTCTAAGGATTTGAAGCCCTTCTCCATATCGTCTTGAACTAAAAAAGCATTTCATTATTGTGGTATACGTGACAGAATTAGGGGTATGGCCCATTTCCACAAGTTCTTTCAGAAGCGTTCTGGCAGATGCAGGCCAGCCCAACTTGCAAATCCCATTAATAAGGATGTTGTATGTTACCAGCTGAGGAATGAAACCCTGTTGTTTCAAGTTCCTAAATAGCTTCATGGCGTTCTTTGTGTATCCATTTGTGCAAAGACCGTTCATTAGGATGTTAAACGTTGCCGGACCTGGTGGGATGCCCTTTAAAAGAATGTCCCTGAATATCCTGTAGCCCTCGTGTGGTTTTCCAGATTTAAAATAACAATGCATCAATGTGTTGTAACTCCAAATGTCTGGAAAAATGTCTGATGCAAGCATTTCACCAAACAGAGCTGTGCAACGGGATAACAAGCCATTTCTGGCGGCACCAGATATCAATGAATTATATGTTATGACATCTGGTCTAATCCCAGATTCTTGCATTCTATTAAGGATAGAATAACCTTCATTGATCCCGTAAAACTGACAATATGCTGCTATCAGAGTGTTATAGGTTACCACATCCAGCTGTACTCCAACCCTTATACCATCAATTATTAATTCTTCTGCTCTCTCCAGTTGTTTGGATTTACAAAAGTTTGCTACACTAACATTTAAAAACTTTGTTGATAGTGCACTCTTATTTCTCCACATCAACTCCAACCTATAACACATCAAGTGAAATTTCCTTGTGTCATCACAATCTATATTTATAAAATATGAAAGTAGAAAAAAGGTAAAAATGCCAAATCCAAGTAATCCCCTAAGCACCATAAAGAGAAAGATGCATTTGAGAAGCAAAATAACTAGAGATATCATAAAGTTTAGTTGGAATACGCTATACAAAAAATCAAATACAGTATCATTAAAATATGTAATAGTGATTCAAACATAATGACTCTACACCAGAAACATGTAGACTTTCTTCTACGAAATATTTATTTTTACTTTAAATCTCTCAAGAAGAACATACTATTGTGAAATTTATGCATTGGCTTCAAGAAATCAAGCTATCAAACATCAAGGTTCCATTACATTAATGTACTCTGCTATATGAATGTGATAACTTTGCCAATGAAGGTCATGACGAGAGAATTGTGCCTATGTGTAGGATGAAACTTTCACTTTTCACCTTCACAACTCTTTTTTGCTTTCTAAATCAGTCAGTGGATTACCAGAGCTCAGTGCGTCAATGGGAAATAGAAATAAGTTCACTTTCATTGGAAAACCAGCGGCGCAAAAAAATACACATTACGCGCAGAGGTAACTCAACATTTCTTAGTAGTGCTAGGCTAGACAATATGGCCAGCTATTACTATTAACAAGTAAAAATGTACTCACTCCCTCTGTCGCACAAAAAAGGTTCAAACTTTCCCTTCAAGTCCTTAATGTCTCAATTTCTTTTTAAGGAAAGAATTGTGAGGCTCGACAAAAATCTCAACCATGAAATTTTACTTTTTTTAATGAAGAAGTGGGCTCAAATGTGGAACCCTTCAATGGAACATGTAGTACATCTTAACACATTCAAAGCTGAAATTTGCATGTTCAGCACTTGTCATTGCTGCTTGAAGAACTGTAGAAGTAAAGCTAACTTCATAAGAGTGTGGACTTGAATGAATCACATAGAGTATCTTGCCATAAGATTAATACAAAAAAAACAATGGATGGATGATCAGTTAATCCATTGAAGTGGGCAAAAGAAAGCGATTGATTAATCTAACAAAAATCAAGAAAACCAAAATTATAGCATTTAATAGATACATTTAAACATCAACCGCAAATTGATTGAATGCACAGTATCGGGTAAAAGCCTAAGGATGCGAAAATCGTTAAATACTCGCGAGTAGCTAAAATGATGAACTGAATTTTGAAATTGAGAATTACAAGCAAGTATCAAATCTAACCTGAAATGGAATGATTGAAAGACAAGGTCGGCGCTAGTGATTCTCCTGAGATTGAATAATAGAATAAATGAAGCAGATAGCCGGACGAACCAACTGAAGCAGAGACAGGGAACTTGGGGAGATCGCCTACAACAACAAAAACATCTCTAGAAGACAATACCGCCGTCGGCGTGGTGGTCCGGTGGACGCGAAGTAGAGATCTTGTCCCTGGCCGGGTGGTCGGCGGGGTCGTCAGTTGCAGCGGCAAGGATGACCGGGTTCGCACCACTGACCTCTCTAGGCGGCAGCAGTCTCCGCCACCATCTCATTTGGAATTTTGGGCTTTTCAAAAGAAAAAAAACATGATTTCGGAAAAATATTCTGGGCCGGTCATCTAAGGACAATGATTTGGACTCAGTTTTTCAATCGGCCCAATATTGAAAACGGACGGATTAATCTAACCAATTTTTTTCCTAATAACCAAAACCGAAATCGAACTTTTGATTAGTTCATTTTCTTAACATCAATTCGACGGTCAGTTCAGGTAAATGCTCACTCCTGCATAAACTACAGTGAGTACATACAAGACCATAATTCTATATGCTTAAATAGATTGAAAGTATGTGTGTGTGTGTGTGTGTGTATATATATATATATAACATTGTAATAGCATTATTAGTATTTAAAAAAAATTAGACAGTAATGTATTAAAATTTTCCTATTAGATTTTGAATTTATTATCTCAAAATTTGTGTTAATGGTAGGTGATAAATTATAACATGTGTGATTTTTGTTATAAGTAGCTCAATATTTATGTGTTGATACATTTTTGTTACTCGATATTTGATAGTATATACATAAGATTTCATTTTTGTATAAAGACATATTTTCATGGAATGAGGTGTATTAATTTTAAGACCTAATGGAATAGGAGTGAGATAATGTCACGAGATGTAGAGAATTTGAATTTCATTTTAAATTATGTTAAATTTTGTAGAAACTTGCGCGATGGATTGACATTCAAGTGTCATGCTCGTGTTGATGAAATGTAATTGCTGGAATTATTTTTTGAAAACTAAAAAAATATGAAGATTACAACATTAATTCATAATATCCATTGTCATTTTTTTCTGATGGTCTCTTTCATTGGCGTATTCGGCCCAATTCGGGCATAGACAAAAAGAAAAATATTGTTCGGTTCACATACAAATAGATTGGGCCCAATTATAGGTCATACATAAAAAAGAGAATATTGATAACCAAACACATTTGGAGTTAAAACTAACGGGCCGTTATAAAAGTGGGAGTAGTAGTACAAACGAAAAAGCCCAATCGTAAAATCCACAGATAAAAGCAGAAAAGCCCTAAGCGGTTTAAATCGGCTTCTTCTTCTCCCTCTCTTCTCCGACCCGCCGCTGCCTCTCCCACTGCGAAAACCTCCGGAGCAATGGTATCTCTAAGCTTTTTCTCTCGCCCTCAATTTCCTTATATGCACACATCGCTAACAATGGCGTTTCTTGTTCTGTATCACGAACACAGGCAGCAGAGAAGAAGTTGAGCAACCCAATGAGGGAGATAAAGGTCCAGAAGCTCGTCCTGAACATCTCCGTAGGAGAAAGCGGAGATCGTCTCACCAGGGCCGCGAAGGTACTGCAGATCTCCATTTTCCGTCTTCGTTTTATTGGTTTCAGATATGCGATCGAATTATGCCATTTTTGGTTTGTGTAGGTGTTGGAACAGCTGAGTGGCCAAACCCCTGTTTTCTCTAAGGGTATGATTTGTTTTATTGTTTCCAACTGATGGGTTCTTTCACATGCTTATTTTTTTCTGGAAAATTAACACCATGTTTAATTCTAGGAATTTGAGAGGGAAAATAAAAGGAAATGAAATGGAAAACTATTTTTCATGTGTGGTGAGAGAGGAAAAGTAGGAGAAAAGAAAAGTAGAAGGAAACAATGAGATGAAAAAATAAGTTTAGACAATGGTAACCAAGATTCTTTCATTTTGTCAAGGAAAAGGAGAGAAATCATTTTATTTTCATTCCTTATTTCTTGAGCAAAACATAGTGTAAAAAATTCACGGTGGGCTTTACACTTATTTCCCTGTTGTATTTTGTTTAATGTTTTGGTTTTGAAAATTGAACATGTCTCTTACTTAGTATAATCCTAGTTGTACTGTACATACTGGTCAGTGGTGGATACTTTGTAAGTGCTTTGTTGTGTACTTTGTTTTTGGTGAAACAAAAAGATCCTTGTAGAAATTTTGAGTTTAGATATAGATAACAAATGTTTGAAGTGTTGGGCACCATTAAGGCATTGGTTTTTCAATTTGACAGTTATAATCTGAAATATCATCTGAGTCTTCTTATTTTTTGTTTCAAGTATCAGTCTTTGCGCATGTTTATGAATCCCCTTAATATCACTCCAATAAATAGTCGGAAAAGCTTTTTCCAAGTAATCCCAAAAGGCTATAGATAGAATGATGGATGTGTCTTATGTTTGATAATATGTCACTCCTAGTTTTTAACTCAGAAACCAAATATGTTGAGGGTTGTCTTTCCTTTCCTACATATCTTTTGACTTGTCGATTAATGATCATTTACCAAGAAAAGTTGCATTTCTGATTTGTCATCATATCACCATGGTTTTCCTTTTTGGTTGTGTAGTTTTATTCATTTCATGGTGTTATGTGTGTGTCTTAACAGCTAGGTACACTGTGAGGTCCTTTGGCATCAGGCGTAATGAAAAGATTGCGTGCTATGTCACTGTCCGGGGCGATAAAGCAATGCAACTCCTTGAGAGTGGTTTGAAAGTGAAGGAATATGAGCTGCTCAGGAGGAATTTCAGTGATACCGGTTGCTTTGGTTTTGGTATTCAGGAGCACATTGATCTTGGAATCAAGTAAGTCTCTGCCAGCTCCAGTTTTGCAAAAAAAATTGAACTTCTGTATGTCAATTTGTTTGACTTCATGTAGTGTGGAAGCAGGGTATCAGGTAATTTATATACAATTTGTCAAAAACAACAAAGTCTCAAATATAGCATTTTGATGGACTTGGTGCCAGTTTAGAAGATGTCTTTTGGGCAAATAAGCTGTACCATTAAACTAAGCATCAATATATTACTAATTCTTATCGGAATTAGATCATATAAAAAACCACTTTAAATTTAACTACAATCATATAATATAAAGTCAAAACTTAATCGAATTGGATCAGAACAAATAAGACAAGTTGAATAGAATGAGCCCTTTAATTGTTTTTGTTTATCTTTCTTAAACATCTCACAGGTATGACCCATCAACTGGTATTTATGGTATGGATTTCTATGTTGTCTTGGAACGGCCTGGTTTCCGAGTTGCACGGCGAAGAAGGTGCAAGGCCCGTGTCGGGATCCAACACAGAGTCACCAAGGAAGATGCCATGAAGTGGTTCCAAGTCAAGTATGAAGGTGTCATCCTTAACAAGTCCTCCAACCTTCCATCTTAGGGGATGTCTTTTCGACTTTGCTGTCTTTTCTCTTCAAGTGGCTTTGTGGACCAACACTTTGTGTTTTGTTTTTTTTTTTTGAGTTAGCAAAGTTTTGCTTATGGATTGATAATTTACCATGGGATGATTAAAAGCTTTTAGTGTCTTATTGTGTTTATGTTTTGCTCTTTAGTGCCTTGAGCTTGAGGATTCTAATTCTAGTCCAGCCTTTTCCACACATTTCTAATTTTTTTTAATATTCCCATCCACATAGAATTCCTTGAGTGTGTGTAAAAAATTTTAACATTTTGAAAAAATTATCTTTTGAAGCTAATTTTTTATATAAATTTTTTATTGAATTATCAGCAGTGTCATTATTTTCACTCTGATTATTGAAAGGTGTCACGATGATTTGATAAAGGATAATATTGTTAGCTCGAGTGGTCATTTTTGAACGAGTCAACTCAAGAGGCGCACTCAATTACACTCTAACAAAATAAAATTTTACTCTGGGATTTTTATAATTAAGTAATAGATAAAAAAATGTAAAGAAAAGAAATTAGTTTAACCTTGTACTCTGGAAAGAATATTAATTACTGTTGTCATTTTAAATTAATTTTTGTTTTTTTGAACCAAGGATTATTTGGGTTTAATTCCACATGATCTTCTTCCACTCCATTCTATTCCAATCTTTTTGAACCTTGTACTTAAGAGCATGTGCAATGGTGAGGTAAAAATGGAATGTCAGACGTGGCATATTTTAACCAATAAAAATTAATCTAGTCAACGTGTGTCACATGAGTGGAGTGGCAAATTCTACAATGGCAAGTAATGTCCGCGCCCCTCTCCGTTTCATATCTACTCTCCAATTCTTTAGAATAAAAATAAAAACTAAAAAAATAATACTTCTCACTCCTTAAAAAATGGCTCGCATATGCCACGAGAATCGGGTGGAACTCCTTGGAAAAGCAAGGCACCACGCCTTAATATGATGATGTGGCACGGCGTGGAATCCTTTTGGATCGCCACTCCTAGTGCTCTTAATTTTTGTTTTGATTGTTCACAAGTCACAATGTTCAATACTCCCTTGGTCCATAATTTTTCTTTTCAATTTTCTTATTTGTTCGTCCCATAAATTATCTTACCATTTCTTTTTTGACAAATGTGTTTTCTTTAAACTACATTATTATTCTCACCTTTATCCATTAATTACTACTCCCTCCGTCCTGAAGTATTCGTCCAGTTTTGACTTTTGGAATTGTTCATTTAAGCACTTTGACTCATCAAATTCTTTCAATGTGTAAGTCTAAATATAGTCATGTGTGATCTTGTTTGATTTATCTTAACATATAGATTATTAATATATAATTTCTAGAATTTTTTAATATACAAATTACAAGATAAAATTGATTAAAGAAGTGTATTGGATGATGTGTAAAAATAAAAGTGGATAAATACTCTGGGACGGAGGTAGTATCTACTATATTTTTACACTTTATTTTATACTCCGTATATTGCAATGACTTAGAGACAAATACGAAAAGTAAAAATATTTTTATTTTTCTATAGTTTACGTAAAAAGTCAAAACGAGAAATTATTTTTGAATACATAAGTATCATACTCTTTCGTAATCAAATGTAAACCAACAGGCAACAACCTAAAAGGCCAAGGGGTTTTACCAATTCTAGATTATGATAACTTCATTTATATCTCTATCCAACTTAGAAATTTTTAATTAATATTTCTGGTCACAATGCGTGGTCTCAATGACTATGTAAATAAAATGGTTAAATATATTTTTGGTTATTTCAAAATTAGTATATTTTTTGGTCAAATCCATTCAAAATAGATCCATTCAAATCAGATTAGATTTATTCAGATAATATCAGATCAGATCAGTTCTAATCAAATTCATTGAGATCAAATCAGAATCATTCAGATTAGAAAATTATTTTAAAAATAAATAATTTTAAAATAATAATAAGAAGAATTACAAAATAACAATAGTAATTTTTATTAGTAGTAATAATAATAAAAACAATGAATAATACTAATAATAATAATTTATTATCATTGTACGGAGTACTTAATAATAATAATAATAATAATAATAATAATAATAATAATAATAATAATAATAATAATAATAATTACAATAATAATAGTGACTAAGTTTATAATCATTATTAATTCATAATAACAATTATAATTAATAAGAGTTATAACTAATAATAATTTAATATAATTGTACTTAATAATAATGGTAATAGTAATTAATAATAATAGTGATTAAAATGGTAATAATCATTATTATTATTTACTCAAAATCTGACCCAAAAAAAACTAGATTTTGAATAAAGATTTTGTTGATCAAACCCAAACCCGAGATGCCCAACATGAATAGATCAGAACATGATTTGACTGATTGATTTGTCAGTTCTAATTTATACATTTTCAACTCAATAATCAGTAGAGTTATTACCCACTGGAATTGAATCTGTGATTTCTTATATGTGAGAATAGTCACCATCATATCGCTGGGCGACAAGGTATTTGGGGGGCTGGATTAATTTATGCGTAGAGTGCTTCTATGATGCATCTTAGGTGCATACTCCCTCCGTCTCGGAGTATTCATCCATTATTGACTTTTGGAACTGTTCATCTAAGCACTTTGACTCATCAAATTCTCTCAATGTGTAAACCTAAATATAGTCATGTGTGATCTTGTTTGATTTGTCTTAACATATAGATTATTAATATATAATTTCTACAATTTTTTAATATATAAATTACAAGATAAAATGAATTAAAGAAGTGTATTGAATGGTGTATAAAAATGAAAGTGGACAAATACTCTAGGACGGAGGTAGTACTCCCTCCGTTTGGAAAAACACTTCCCATTTGGATTTGGGGCAAAAATAAGGAAGTGTTAAATTATAGTTGATTTCCAATTTTGCCCCTGATGTGATGGATAAAAGTAAGATATGATGGATAGATTATTAGAGAAAAAGTATGATGTGATAGGTATGGTATGAAAAAGTAAGGGTAAAAGTGGTTTTTTAATAGAAAAGGAAAGTGTTTTGTTGGAAGTGGAAAAAATGAAAGATGAAATATTTTTGAGAACAGAAGGAGTATTATTCTTGTGGACCTCATCACATAAAATAATCTATTTTTTATTTAAGCAGTAAGAAAATACTTATTTTATATGTATTTACATAGAATTTGCCATTTAGCGTAACTCTTTCTCTAGTTTTCACTATTTACATTAAATGAGAAGTCTTTTTTTCTTACAAAGGCTCTTTAATTCTAGAAGTATGCAACATTATTATCTCAAGAAATGCTTGCACGTCCATGTGAAACGAAAGTTTTAATTGCCAGCCTGCCAACTTGTCCAACTCCAAATATTAAAAGCCCAAAAAGGCCCCAAAAAACTCCACCACCACCTCCCCACCCCCAACCACTCTCTCCTCCGCCGCCCTCCGCCGCCGTCTTTTCCGGCGACCTGTCCGCATACCACTGCACATATTTAATTATATTTTCATAATAATAAAAATTAGGATATAAAATTCCCAAACCTGCCCTTTCATTATGTGTCTTCTACCACTTGCCATGGATATATAATTCAATTCCTTAGAATTATATATATTCATCAATAATTATTTATATATAATCCGTATTTATTTACACATATCTTAGCTCATATTTTAGTAAGGGCTTTTAATTTCCTGGATCATATATTTATATGGAAACTAGGCTTCGCTATCACAAGCAAGGAGAAGAACACTTGGCCGGCATGTCGCCGGAGAATTTTGCCGCGTCACCGTTGTCCGGCGACGAAGCCGCCGACGTTAGCACCCCATCGCCGCCTAGAAAAAGGTTCGCTACTTAATTACTTACTCCGTACTTTTTTCAACTAACTTTTTAAGATTCAATTAATATTTCGCTTATGAAAGTAATTTTCCTCCGTACAATTTAATTCAAAGAGATTTTTTTAAATCAGTTATTATTAACACAAGAAAAAAAGAGCAATCCAAAAATTAATACTCCCTCCTAGGTAGGAAGTAAATAAATGGGGTATAATAAAACTTGAATGAAATTATTTTTATTTTTATTTAAGTGTGTAGGAAATTTAGTAACAAAATTTAGAAATATTTGCACTAAATATATAGCACTAAAACTTATTGAATCTTTGACGTAAAAGTTACTCGTAAATTTTATTTTTTGCGGTACATATCATTTTTGAAAATGTTAAAGTTAAATATTTTTGTAACGATAATATTTTTCAAAATGTTAAATTGTTAGATTAATTCTCAAAACTGCATCAGAATTTAGACGGCTTCTTTTGGTACACATTGGGTCCATATAATTTTTATGGACATTCTCACATATAAAATTAATTTTTTATTAAAAAAACGAATGCTTATTTAGTATAAAAACGAATGATTATTTAGTTATTTAAGGAGTAACGAAATTTGCATAGAAATTAATTGCATGTATGAATTATGAATATAATACTCGGTAAGTAATTAGCAGGAAGGGAGGGGAGAAGAGGGTTGTTTCGGTGCCGACGGTAGGCGGCGACGGATCACGGAGTAAAGCGGAAGTCTACCCGCCGCCGGATTCTTGGTCGTGGCGGAAGTACGGCCAAAAACCCATTAAAGGCTCCCCTTATCCCAGGTAATAATTTGTTCTTTAGATTTTATGCACATTTTTTCCAAGGATGGTTATAAGAGATTTATTTTTTTTTTGTTTTTCCATTTTTTTTAAATTAAAAAACGAAGTGGTTAAAGTGCATAGCTAGAGAAGTTAGTTTACTTAAATTAGGAAAAATAATTTCATTGCTCCTTAAAATATCCAAACAAGATGAGGAAAAATAATTTCATTTTCTTCTACCAAAATTTTCTTTTTTATATCTTTTCCTCTGCTTTGTTTGGGATGAACATTTTAAATTACTGTTATTGTTTTGGATAAAATTTTAACGGTATAGATTAACTGTGGAAGCATTAACACTAAATGCTACCATCAGGCTAACTCAATCTTTTAAATGTGAGACCTTCCTAAAAAACTATCCAAATAAGGGCTAATTTTTTTATTGAAGGAGTGGTGGGCATATTTAAGAAGGGCGGAAAAAGTATTAAGTGGCCATGAATTGTCTTTAATGTCTATCAGCTCATTTAGATTTTAGTTGCCCGACGGGCCGGGCCACTAATGTGAGTGGGGCCCATGTGATGCATTGAATGGGTGTGGTGATTGGTTGGGTGGCCAACCCGTGGGCTGTGGTCTTTTTTACACGTACAGTATGAGATAATCCGCATAATGTAATTAATGGGCTGTTTGGCAACTTCTGAATGGGTAAGTACTGAACCAGTAAGAAGTCTGAACCATTAAGTGCTGAACCAGTAAGAGGTCTGAACCATTAAGAGCTTGTATATTGTTTAACTATTCAGAGGCAAATGTCTGATCAATACAGATAAGAGCTCTTAACCATTCAGACTCTGTATAATACTTAACCATTCAGAGGCAAATCTCTTAACCATTCAGACATCTGAACCATTAAGAGGCTGAAACAAACAGTCTGAACCATTAAGTGCTGAATCATTCAGACATCTGAACCATTAAGAGGCTGAAACAAACAGCCCCTAAGACTATGAAGAATTATTTAAAATAATCCTAACTAATATGGTTTTTAAATATAATCATATACGGAGTATTATATTGTGATACACAAAAATCTAAACTTTATTAAAATTTGAAAGTCTTAGGTTATCTTTAGGCTTCTAATGGCTGTTTAATCGACATGAATCAATGACATTTTTGACATGAGTATTCCAATCCGGATCCGACTCAAATGTACTTCAGACTCGACCCGATTGGCATATCTGTCAAACCTATTTGAAAGTACGCCATCCGCCTCAAAATTATTCACCTATTTACTATTTGCGATATCTTGATAATTTTTATTTGTTTACATATTTTCATTAATTATTTGATAAAACAAATTATTCTTGTTACTTTTTGTTTTGTAGAACATTTTGTGTAGTTTTTTTAATATAGTTATTTTTATATCAATTTATAAATAAAACTATTTTAAAAGTCACGGGTTTTTACATATTAAATGGACAACGTTGAATGGACACGTTTGGTACTCCCTCCGTCCCCCTGTATTTGTTCACTTTAATTTTTATACACCATCCAATGCATTTCTTTAATCCATTTTATCTTATAATTTGTATATTAAAAAATTATAAAAATTATATATTAATAATCTATATGTTAAGACAAATCAAACAAGATCACACATGACTATATTTAGGCTTACACATTGAGAGAATTTGATGAGTCAAAGTACTTAGATGAACAAGTCCAAAAGTCAAATGTGAACAAATATAGGGGGACGGAGAGAGTAGAACATTTTGTGTAGTTCTATGTTTTCTCTGTCATACATCTACGAGTCTTATATGCACTGAGCACCAATTAGTGTGCTCGATCGGCTCTGTAATTTTAAAAAAATCACTTCAGATTAGAGTAAAAATTTGATATCTATCTCCAAAATAGAGTTTACACTATGATATTATGTCATTATTTAGTGGCATCCTACTATACTTTTTGGTAATATGATGGTATTTGATAGTGCGCTGCTTTTAAGAATGTAACTTATGCTTTGAGTGGTAGTATTTTTATTCTGTCTGGCATGTTATTTTCTGCTTTTCCCACCAATATTTTGTGTATAGAACATCATTTTGGATAAGCAGTTATGAGGTACTTTTACTTTTAGCTTTTGTGGAAATCACTTTATTCACATGTTAAGCACTCCCAAACATTTTCTATATATTAGTATTATTGGTATTGTATTCTTATTTTAGGGATTAACAATGTGAAATTCTAATTTTTATTTTTTTCTATAGTTTAGTCATAGTTTAGTCATTTTTCATAATTTTAGTGGAGAGATACACCATTATAATGAAGAAATATTTTACTCTATAACTCTTTTCTTTTGAAGTCATGTTATGGAAGAATGCTTCTTTGGTGTACCTTAGATGCATATCAATTTTCTAGATCTCACATAAAAAATTTATTTTTTTATTTTAAAAAAATAAATGCTTATTTGAATAGTAAAAAATACTTATTTTGCTCATAGTTACTATTCTGGATATCCGATAACTTTTATTTATTTTAATTTTTGCATTGATGATTTGATAATATTTAACATTATTCTCACTACTTATTTTTGCAAATGTTTTTATCAAATATGTAAGTTACATTTTTTATAATAATTTGTAAATAAATTAAATTTAAAGAATAAAAAATGTTGCATATTTTTTGAGATATTTTAGTGTCAAAGACCTAAAGTCAATTTAGACCCAACTTCCATGCTAATGCAATTTTGACTTTTTCATGCAACTAGACAGGTTTAGATTAACCATTAAATTCAACGGAGTAATTAATAAAAACAATTAAGTTTTAGGAAAGTAAAAAAAAAATTAATGAATGCATTGATTTTATGCAGGGGATATTATCGATGTAGTAGCTCAAAAGGCTGTCCGGCAAGGAAACAAGTTGAGCGGAGCCGGCTGGACCCCACCACGCTCATCCTCACCTACTCCTCCACCCACAACCACCCGCCGCCGACCAAAATCCACCACCACCAGCACCACCACACCACCGCCGTCGCCACCGTCCCCGCCTCTGATCCCGTCCCCCCTCCCTCTCCGGATCTGCACATCTTCGCGGACCCAGACCCGGAGATCGACTGCTTCCGGGAGATCGCCGGCGATCTGGGGTGGTTCCCCGACGTGGGGTCCCGTTTCGTGGAGATCCCGGCGGCGGGGTCTGTTCTGTGGCGCGATGCTGACGTCGCGCTCATGTTGCCCGTCGGGGAAGAGGACCAGCCTTTGTTCGGGGATCTCGGCGAGCTGCCGGAGTGCTCGGTGGTGTTCCGCCGTGGAACATTTGAAACGCCGTGCTTCGCCGCCGGCACGGGGTGAAAGGCGAAAGCGACATGGACGGCATTTTTACTCGCATTAGGATTTTAAAGAAAAAAAAAAGAAATAATGAAATTTCTTGTCACGTGGCCCACTTATTGCGCCGGGTCATGGGGAATGATTTATAGTGGAGTCGACCTTTTTCTTAATCATCATCTTGTTACGGAATAGTACAATTTTACTCTATTATGTAAAGATCATATAGATAATGTTTCCCGGTATAATATAAAGGACTGTGTTTTGTTGTACTTTTGTTTTGTTGTGCTAGTGTTTATTGATTTGTTATTGACAATTAGTTTTTTGATTTATAAGCAGTTTATTAGTTACATATTCTTTAATGGAATTGTTATGCTTTAAATGAGAAATAAATCATTTATAAATATTTCTAAATTGTGAGAAGCAGTTTTATAATTAACCTAATCAATACGAGAAAATGGCTTAAGAATGGTAGCTAAGACTTACGGAGTAATTTTTTTCTAAACGAAAAAATAGCTTAAGAATAGTTTTGATCAGTTTATAAACATCGAGAAACACCCATAAATATATAAAAAAGACTCCCTCCTTATTTGATAAACAAATAAAATTTACTCCGTATATATTAAAAAAATATATCGAAAATTCTACAAAATAAAAAGTGACAAAAAAAATTAGTATATCAAATACTCATAACTAATAAAAATAAATAAAAAAATAATTAAAATTTAATTGTGTAAATATTAATTGAAAAAACATTTTAAGAAGAGCTTGAGATAAAATTTGTATGGACGGACCAAACAAAAAGTCTGACAAAAGGGATACGGTGCTTACTTGCATTTCGCAGCGAACAAAACACGTTTTTCTTTTGCCCGTACGCAACTAATGATTTTGCAAAATTGAAAATAAAACAGGCATTCCCGGAGGTCGGATCCCCCCGGAGCCCCGCCGGGTCGGACCTGAAGAAGAAGAATTTTCACGCTTCTCCTTAATCCTTATTATCTGTCTCCATCTCCGTCGCTGTTCTTCGATTAGGTCAGTCTCTCTTCATTCATGGGGACCAATTCATTAGCACTGATTGCTACACATATTAGCTTTCTGCTGTTACTGTTCTATTATTTGTTTGAATATGCGATTATTTTTTTCCGCCGAATTATACAAATTTCCATTTTCATCTCCTTTCTCAATTTATAATTTTATTCTTATATTCATATTCAGAACATTTTTTGTTTTTTTGGGTTTTCGGCGGGTTGATATAATGATATGTACTCCCTTTTACCAATATTTAGGCAATGAGGTTCCACATTGTCCGGAATCGATGTGGTTTTAAAGAAAATTGAAATTGTGTGGTTGAAATTTATGCAGAAATAACGCGAACAGTACAATTTAGTGGAGTGTTATTTTGGGACATGCCAAAAAGGAAATGTGGATCCTTTTTCTGGGACAAGAGGGAGTATGGTATTGTGTAGAAAATTTCTTCAATTTATTGTATGGTTTTGCGGTTCGTAGCCTTTGGTTTTTGAATAATGTATAGGTGAATAAGGTATGGATTGAGTAAAAACAGGCATGTTGATGTGATGATGGAAATAATGTTTCTTTGTGTTCAAACATTTCAGAGTTCGGTTTGCGGGGTGATTTGCTGACTCTTGTATTTGTGTTTTTTTTGGTTCACTAGGTAGTGCTGAAGATACAATGGAACAGTTTCTTATTTAAGGTGTTTCCCCCAGTTCGGCTCTGAAGGGTCTTCACTAAATAGAGGACCCTTCGGACGATGTATAGCTTCGGTCTATAACAATCCATAGAGAAAAAAATTCAAAGTGAATAACCAGTGGTTGGTGTAGTAAGGTTTGTTAGGCATGCCAGCTGTACAAAAGCTTTACAATTCTTGCAAGGCTTCACTCTCAACAAATGAGCCTGTTTCTGAAGAGGCACTCGAAAAAGCTCGCGCTATATTAGGTAGGAGGGTGCAATTCATTTATGGCTGCATAGTGATATCCTCATAAAACCCAATAACTTGTTAAGTTTCTATTGAAAACAATGGCAATCATCATTCACACATTTGAAAATTCGATCACTTTAGACAAACACATGACTTGTTAAGCTTTTATTTATTTATATGCTTACAACAATACTCCATCCATTCCACAATAACTGTCTATTAACGTTTATTAGATGCATTACATTTTAAATGAATGTAGACATACCTATGTCTACATTCATTCAAATTCTAATGTATCTAATAATCTTGAATAGACAAATATTGTGGAATGAAGGGAGCAAGTCCTAGAAGAATCCCATAGAGTGGGGTCTGGGGTGGGCATGTTGTACTCGGTATAAGATAACTTAGGAAACATTGAATGGGAATGTGTATTATTGAACTTGCCTTATTTGCCTTGTAGATAGTTGAAAATTGCCTTGTGTCCGTACATTTGTTTGTTAGTCAATCTATTTCCTCATATTTGTAACTTCAAAAGGCTAAAAAAATTATCACCTTCCCAACCCATGGGATAGAATGGAAGCAGAGGTTGCATACACTAAAATACATCTAATTGCTGCAAAGTATTAACTTTTGCAGTGCTGTTTTTGCTCCAGAAAAATTCAAGCCTTCTGATGTCGGTCTTGAACAAGAGGCACAATTAGTACGAACTCGGAATGGTACAATGGGTGTGCTCAATGGGCGGCATCTTCCATCCATACCAGCTATCAAGTATCTCCATTTACATGAGTGTGACAGCTTTTCTGTAAGTGTTTGAAATAAAATCAGTTTTACTGGGTTTTGTTATGGATCAATTGATTTGATTTGGTCACAGGAAACGTGTTTAACACTTGCTTTTAACAGATGGGAATATTCTGCATGCCTCCTTCCTCTGTCATTCCACTTCATAACCATCCTGGGATGACAGTGTTAAGCAAGCTGCTCTATGGTTCTTTATTAGTGAAAGCATACGATTGGATAGATCTACGAGAGCCTTTCGATCTATCCCAATCCCAAGGTGTGTGTCATTTATAATAGAAATTTGGGATTTAAAGCTAAGCTTAAGAGTGGATGGCTCCATCCGTCCCCGAATAACTTATACATTTGGTTTCACGAAGATTAAGAAACGTGTTGTAAAATGTTGAAAAGAGGTACAAAAGTGAAAAATGGGTGATTAGAATTTGTTTTGAACATATAAAGTGTTCTCTACCACATTCTTTTCCTAGAAGGAAAATAGAAAAAGTGGGTAAATTATTTTGGTCAGATTAAAAAGGAAAGTGGGCAATTTATTCTAAGACGGACGGAGTTTATCAAATTAAATTTTCCACCCAAGTGGATGAATGACTTGTGAGTTTGTCACCATTGGTTTGTGACAAGTTCATCATAATGGGTTCCAGGTGCAAGACCGGCAAAGCTTGTCAGAGATTGTGAGATGATTGCTCCGTGTGGTACAACAACTCTCTACCCAACTAGTGGCGGGAATATTCATTGTTTTAAAGCCATCACTCATTGCGCTTTCTTGGACATTCTCTTTCCACCATACGCTTCTGAGGATGGTCGTCATTGCACTTACTTCCGGAAGTCTCCAAGACGGGATCTTCCAGGTATTGGAAACTCCATGACTTCTTTTGTCTCAACAATTTTGACCATATAGCCTATTTGGCAAGGCTTAAAATGAATGAAACAACTCACTCAACTAAAGTTGTTGAATGCATGAACCTTAGTGCATTGATATCATAAAAGAGTTGGGTGTTTTAGAGAAAAAAAAGATCCCCTTGCCAGCCCATGAAAAGTGTGAGAAGTTCCATATTGCACATGTGGACCTTAAAACCATGAAAGAACGGCTCATACATGAAAGGGTGGCTTAAAAAGCAACTTTTGCATTACTTTTTTTCAAGTGAAACATTTCATCAGCGTTCAAATACAAGCTTGAGCTTGTGGAAAGCTTGTCATTGGGTTAGTTCCTTAATATGGTATGAGAGCCTTCTTGATGTAAAGGTCACGCGTTAAAAAATAAATATTCACGTGCAAGACTTGAGTATTTTTATCATCTCCGATGGAGCCAAGGATTCAATACCTTTTGGCTCTAGGGTATGGTAATAAAACAAAATGATTTTTAACTGTCTGCACTTTGTTTATAATGAAGTAGCAATTATTCATTGCTACTTTTAGCATTCATCATTGGTCATTTGAAAATAGACGCGCAATGTTTTAAAAACAGGGGTTAGGATGCGTACATCCAACCACCCTTACCGTGCAATGGACGACAACCTTTGTGGCACTAAGGTAATGTTTTGTGCAAGGATCGAGTAAAAAAATGTTTGCCTGCACGTGGGTAGGTACATTACTATGTTAGAGTATAAAACATTTCTTAATTGTTCAACCATAACAAGCTTGAGTTTGTGGTTGAGTTGTTCCTTAACAACTCCACTTTAAGTCGATTCAGCCAGCACAATTAAATAAGCTAATGTTTGGTGGGAAGAATATAATGGGCCCAAAATTAAGTTGTCCAAACCAACTCTTCATGATTTAGCATTAAAATATAAGAGTTTTTTTTCCTTCTTTGCGTGGTGAAGGCGAGCTCGAAGTGGATGGAGTCGCAATATCCAAAGTGAGTTGGCTCGAAGAGTTTCAACCTCCCGACGAATTTGTATTTCTGAGAGGGCAATACAAGGGTCCCGCTATAAAAACTTAGGCCTCGTTTGGCTCTCCCCGAATTGCGCATTGAACGCATCAAGCACTTCATACCATTATTATTATTATTGAGGTTAATTAATTTTTGCTATAGCTCAATCAATTGTGGGAATAATGTCTTCTGGTGGTTTGGGAATAGGTATTTGATTTGTACATATTATTATCAATATACCAGTGCCATATATATTATTGTTGGTCTGGCAATCAGGCTTTATATACTCCATTTGTACCGTTGGTTTGGGAGAAAAACTACACTCCTTCCAGCACTTATTTTAAGACGGGATCAATGATCCTTGTTATATGGTACTGTATAATTTTTCCTATTAAGAATGAGTATTAGTTTTCCCCCATTGTTTGTCCCCTAATAAATTCTTCGCCTTTTGTTTATGTTTGCATTGCGAAATTATTCATTATACTCCCCCGTCCCTAAATAAACTTCCCTTATTGACTTTTGGGAAATTAAGGGAGGGATAGTTTAGTGTTGACTTTCCAAAAATACCCTTGATGTGATGGATAAAAGTAAGATGTGATGGGTAAATTATTAGTAAAAAGGTATGATGTGATAGGTAGGGTATGAAAAAGTAAAGGTAAAAGTGGTTTTTTAAGAAAAAAGAGATGTTTTTTTGGAGGCAAAAAAAACGAAAAGAGAAATTTATTTAGGGACGGATGAAGTATTTATGGGCCTGTCTGGGAATAGCGTTAGCGATTAGCGTCAGCGTTTTAGATAAAATTTTAACGGTGCAGATTAATTTGAAAACGCTAACGCTAAAAGCTACCCGTAGATAGCCTTTTGAAAACGCTAACGCTAGTCGCTAAAGCTATTCCCAAACAGGCCTTATATATGTTTAATTCATATGTGATGGAATAATACTCACATAGGTTCAGAGATAATGGGTCCGGTCTACGAGAAATACCCGTGGGATGAATATAGAGTACTTATCATATTATATCTGATTTAGTGATTTATACATTCTTGGATATCAACGGATCCGATTATCCGTCCAATGATTTGATTTGTGCCTCATAAGGTTTTGATGAATACAAAGTATACATATATCAGATCAATATACTCCCTCCGTCCCACTATCTTTTGTATATTAAAAAATTATAAAAATTATATATTAATAATCTATATGGTAAGACGAATCAAACAAGATCACACATGACTATTTTTAGGCTTACACATTGAGATAATTTGATGAGTCAAAGTGCTTAGATGAATAGTTCCAAAAGTCAAAACTGGACAAAGACAATGGGACGGAGGTAGTAACATTTTCCATTTTGTCCTTTGCATATTTTTATACTCTCTGGTATCAAAATCTTTAGATCATCCATAAATCAAGATTTAGATTTTATGGTGTATGAATGGTATGATCATACTAACAATTACCCCCTCTCCCAAAGGAAGAATCATCTAAAAAGAAAGATAAAATATTCCACGTGTTAAGGACCGCATAGTTGAAGAACTGGCATTCCAAAGGCCAAATTGCCTCTTCATATCACCATTCTTTATGCTGTAAAATCTCCCTCTTCACCTATTCTTGCACAAACCAGAAACAAATAACGACGACCAGTGATACATACCAAAGAGAGAATATTCTGTGACTATTTAATTAAGACTAAAACATTGAACTTATATCAGATTCGATTAAGCCCGCCTATATTTCATATCTTAAATCAGAGTATTAACACAATTTATCATTCTATATTGGTATTTTACCCTTTTTTGTACTGTTGTAGTAATAAATATGGAGTGCTGTTTTAGTATTCCCCTTCGTCTTTGAATATTTGTTTTATTTTTGATTTTTTTGTTAAAATCGATAAATTTTGATCACAAATTTAGTAAAAACGTTATTATATGTATTGATAAAATATAATCTCGTTAAATTCATTTAATTAAATATTTTTAACATTATTTTATTCAATTAATATACGATATATATTTAAAAATTTAAAATTGTTGATGGCAAAAAATTTAGACTATGCAAATAATTAGAATATGAAACATGTTTATTCGTTATGTGTTTATGGGGAAAGACAATGAGATTTGTACCTCAGAAGGTTTGGGCGTGGGATATCTCAATGGAAGGCGACGAGGGGTTGAAGGTGCAGATTTAGCAGACAATGAAGGCAAAGTGCGGGAGAGCCATGACTCCGATGGAGATTCCGGCAATGGCGGCGGCGAAACCGGAAACTCAAAACTCAAATCTGCTGAATGCCTTAATTTTCTACTCCTCATCTCCTCCTTCACACACCTTTCTTCGTCTTCATCGAATCTATACGACGAAGTTTGCAGATCTGACACTAAATTTCCTCGATTTCTCATATACTCCACTCTTTCCGCTCCATCATCATCATCATCATCATCATCATCATCACCGTCCTCGTCCTCATCTTCGTCGTCATCATCATCATCATCAGTGAAAGTGAAATCTGCAGCGAATTCTTCGTCTTCGTCTTCGTCTTGCTCGTTCATCATCATCCTTGGAGAATCTGTTTCTGGAGTTGAAGATTCCTCCATTTCCTGCATTGAACTAGTGCGATCTGCGGCCATGAGATCTTGAAGTTTCCTGCAGAACTTTTTGCAGGTTCTCATGGCGTCAAGCCCGACGCTGGCTGCGAATCTGTGACTTGTATTAAGAACATCTGAAATCTGCTTGGTCACATCACCCTTTGGTCGCTGCAAATCAATCAATCAAACTTTATATGAGAATAGAACTCACTTAATTGAGCCATCAAACAGATTGAATTCAATAACCTTTAAAATTAGCTCATTTTTCTCTCTAATTTTTTCGATGTGGGATACTTTAAGCTAAACTGGGACAAATACCTCATTATTTACCCTCGTGCACGAACGGGCAAAGGAGTATTTTTGTGCTCTATGAAAATTTGTTGCGGAAATGGGATTCACAATGAAAATTGAGCTTCTCACGCAAAAACGAGGCACCCCTCGAAAAACTTTAGGGGGGAAACCGTTTGTTTGTACTTCGGCGTTGTCTTCTCCTTTGAAATCGTGTGATTGGTGATAACGTCGTATCCTTCTCGGTCCTTGATATGGCCCTTGATTTCTAGGGGCGTATACGGGCATTTCTGAACCTTTTCCCTTATTCGCTGGCAAGAATAGCCCGATCATGAAGTCCTTCGTGTGTGGGTTTGTCCTGTCGTTTGCGTGGGGCCCTTTAAAGAAGACAAAGTTTGTTTCTTGTTGTTCTTCGACATTCGTGAAACTTAGCCTCCTTCTAACGGCTTTATCAAAGCATTGATGCCTGACATTTACCGTTCTATCCCCGGGAGAAGATTTAGGTTTTCCAGGGCTATCTTCCCACACAAAGGGCACAACCCCGGGGCTCCTCACTGGCTCCTTCTCCTTGTCCTCTTTGTCCTCATCTTTACTACTCTTAGGGGACGACGAAATTCGCCTCACAGATAGAATTGGTTGATTCAGTTTTAGTTTCTTCTCTTCATCAACATTCTTTCTCAACATTTTTGTCTTTTAAACAAGTCTTCTTGTTATTATGCCTCTCTGCAACATCAAACAATCATGTAACACATATCTTCACATAAGGAGAAACAAATTATTCTCTATAGAAATATCATATAATTACAATCGGTCTTGGAATTTAAGTTGATTTAAAAACAAATTAATGGTTGGACATTCAAATGTGGGAATAAACATTTTGAGAGAAAAACATCAAATCCAAAAATAGTGCAACATCATAAACACAATTTTAAAAAAACTTAACATGGGTTGTATATATACATTTTTTTTAAAGAAAATAATAACAATTATTACCTTATAAAAACAGACAAAGTTGAGATTCAAGATTGATAGATGTTCTTGGATGAAAGATTATGCCTGAGAAAACCCAACAAAAAGCTAGATATATATAAAGTGGTTAGAAAGGTTAATTGAAATCCTGGAAAGATTAGCAAAAGGAAAGAAGAAGTAATTAAGAATAACCCACTGAAGAGGTTTGCTCATGCATGCATTTGGAATTTCTTGAGAGTGAGTTAAGAGCATTAGCCCTTAGTTTTGATAGCTTCCATTAATGGAAAACTCTCCCAATTCTTTAAAAATAAAACTGAATATATGTATCTTACAAGTGCACAACTGGTTAGTGAATGCTTAGGAATTCATACAATGCTTGTTATTGTTTAAAATTAATGTAAATTACTTCCCTCTCCTTACAAAAAAAACTCGGTTCTAATTTTGAGGAAAACCGATGTCATAATATGAAACCGGTCTAATTTTATTAACATTGACTATTTATATATGTGTTTATAAATATGAAAAATTATTTTTTGTGTGTCAAATAATCACAGCTATAAAACTTTTAAAACTTGTGTGGGTACACACTTGGCACACCCTCACGGTCGACCCTGAACATTTAATGTGTGAAATTTGATTAACCCAAAGAACAAGTTTAGAAAATTTCAGAATTCTATAATTTTGATGGAAAAAAAGTACCCTTGGGTATAATATAATTTTCAACATCTCCCAAAAATCTACTAAGTATAATTTAATTTAAATATTTGCAAATTTGTAAAATCTGACAACTTATTTTACTTGTAGTAAAAATGCCAAATGCATCCCCTAAATTTGGTGATAGCACACCCTTATGGCCATACGTGCCAAGTACTCTCCATTTGGACATCTTCCCACCTTCTACCTTCTATTTAAATCCATCATAGTATTTTTTTATTTTAACGTGTCTTCTCATTTGTAAATTGAATGCCTTTTTTTATGAAAGCATGTGATAAATTTGCTTGTTGGAGTTACTTTAGAATATTAAATTGCATGCATGAAGTCGTTATTTTCTAGTAAAAAAAGATTTTGATATCATATATATTTAATAAGCCAAATCAATTATCAATAAAAAAATTAAATATATTATTGAATACCTCGCACGTATTACTATTACATACGAATATACTCTCTGCTTTATTTGTAATGTTTTACTAAGGATATCTTTTAATTTTAATTTATTCTAGTGTTGTTTTGTACAAAAGGTGAATTTACTGCTGATTGCATTTGTTTTAAAATTTGTCACTGTAATTAGACTTGTGTCCATATAATTCATTCACCCAAAGTCCTAAATGGTTCATGAAAGAAAGGAATTGGTAAGGTTAATTAAAGTGATGGTAATTAATGAATGTGGTCTTAATCATGGAGTTTTAAAAAGCAGAAAAAACGTTTACATTCTCTTAATCAGTGTCCTTAATCATTAATTAATGACCTGGTTTGTATGGTGCTTAGAATTGTTTGGCTACTCCAATACTCCGACGAGAAGGAAAAAGGGAGGAAAAACAAAAAGAAATGCTCTCGTTGAGAGTCGAACTCAAGACCTCCCGCTTACTAAACGGGTGCTCTAACCAACTGAGCTACGAGAGCTGTTGTGTCTTGTTTTCTGTTGAAGTTATATATACCTTAATATTTGCGCTCTTCGAATCTAAAGAAATACGGCAGGGAAATTTAGTCCTGATGCAAAATGCACTAGTTGTCTAGTTATACCTGAATTCTTCGATAATTGCATGGTCTATTATTAAACATTAAAAAATATATCAAATATCTCTAAATTTTTTTAAAATTGCACGATTTACTCTTGAACATCAAAAAGTGTATCAAATATCATTAAAAAGTGTACACACACAAGATCCTTTATTTTGTTGGGTCTAATATTTTAAAAGTTTTATAGCTGTGATTATTTGACACACAAAAAATAATTTTTCATATTTATAAACACAAATAAATAGTCAATGTCAATAAAATTAGACCGGTTTCATATTATGACATCGGTTTTCCTCAAAATTAGAACCGAGTTTTTTTTTGTAAGGAGAGGGAAGTAATTTACATTAATTTTAAACAATAACAAGCATTGTATGAATTCCTAAGCATTCACTAACCAGTTGTGCACTTGTAAGATACATATATTCAGCTGTGCCATGTTTGGATCTTTGATTGTGAGGCTCATCAAACAAAGCAACCCAAAAGGAAAACAAAACAAAAGTCTAAAATGACTCAATGAGAACTACTTGGCTCTTTCCTTTCCCTCCTCCCCACAACCTTCCAAACCAAACAAGGACTAAGTGCGACAGCTGCGATTCTCGCACCTCATCCCACCCCTACAATACATCTTCAATGGCTTGGATGAAAGCGGAAATCTTGTAGGTGAAAAATCCAAGCAACATTGGGATCAACTCAAGGTGCATCAGTCCGTATTCGGGGACCACAATCCTTCACAAAAAGAATACGATTTCAAGGTTAAAATTGTCAATTATCGAGAGATGATTGAAAAAATTACGGAGTATAATCTAATTGGAACTACATAACCAAAAATTTTGTACGCTACCACCCTTCCACAATTCACCCCGTGTTCAAATAACGCACCCTCATCTCTTTTACACCTACGCAATTTGCCAATTTCAAATTACGCATCCCCAATCTCTATTACACATTGCAACTTCAATAACTCCATCACAATTCCCCGTTCCTTTCAAATTTCGACGCATCACCCCTGCAAGAATGAGAGTTTTCCGCAACCTATGGGACAAAGCGAAAAGGTTGTTGATTGAACGCTTCTGGCCTACCTACAAGAAGAAGGCGGAAGAAGTTTTCTTGGAGGTCTTCGATGAACAGTATCCCGAAAAGGAAGACCTCTAAGAAAACTTCTTCCGCCTTCTTCTTGTAGGCCAGAAGCGTTCAATCAACAACTTTTTCGCTTTGTCCCAGAGGTTCCGGAAAACCCTCATTCTTGCAGAGGTGATGCGTCGAAATTTCAAAGGAACGGAGAATTGTGAAGGAGTTCTTGAAGTTGCACAGGTGTAAAAAAGAGGGGGGATGCGTAATTTAAAATTACACAGGTGTAAAAGAGATGGGGAGTGCATTATTTGAACACGAAGTGAATTGTGGATGGGGTGGTAGCGTACAAAATTTTTGGTTATGTAGTTCCAATTCGATTATAATTTTTTTCAATCATCTCTCAATAATTTTACCCGTTTTGGTTATCTTTTTCCCCGTTTCCTTTTTGAACATTGTCTAGTATCTTTCTTCCTCTTTTACAACTAAAAGACTATACCCATACTTTAGCATTATTCACCTTTCTTAGATCTATCTTGAATTTACTACACCACCAAGGGAAAAAATAGAAAGTCAAACATTTTTTCATAATACATAAAAAACGTGGCCAAGTCAAAACGAGAGGAAAGATATAAGACGGATGAAAGTTACTTAATGCTAACAAGCAAAAGATCTTACCCGTTCCACCGGTTATAGATCATAACCAAAACAACAGGAATCAATAGTCTTGGCTGCCCTACAGCTCCTCTGAAAGGAAAGGCAAAAGTATTAACATTCGTGTAAGCATTTGGGGGGGGGGGGGGTACTAAAAGAAGCATGATCTAAAACAAAGCATACTTTACGAGCCCCGAGGCTCCTTGTGTTTGTATGGAATCCACACTGTTCCCAAGCATGCGCAAATATGCCAATGACCCAAGCAAGCCGACGCCATAGCTGTGTACATTATGAAATAAATAACATTTGCTTTGAGACTTTGAGTCGCACAAATTAATAAACACTTATTGCCTTGGGTGGGAAAACCATATCGGAATTCATTGTTCTATTATCCAATTTTATTTTATGATGTCAATCCCTATTTTGAAATTCATATATTTTGTGCGTGAGCAATTGTATAACTAATCAGCGAACAGAAACAACAAAAAGAGCCACAAATTTTAAATAAATAAGCAAAAAAAAACACAAATAAAGGGGAAGAAGAAAGAACCTTGCTGCAACTTCGGGAGAATATGAAACATATGCTGAGATGACACCGAAACCACCAATGCCTAAGGTGAGCAGCTGCAGTTTGTTTTTCAACTGCACTAAAACACATACTCCCATTTATGATAAGAGAAGAATGGAAATAAAATAACAACAATGCCACTAGGATCCCACAAGACAAACATACTTAACCCTTGGGAGTTTGGAAGTAGAGAGACTGTTTTCAAGAGACCCTCAGCTCAACACAAAAGCACACATAAAGTAAAAACAACACTAGACCCAAAGCACAGAAAGCACACGGGCACATGCTAAAAGCTCAGGCAACACGGAAAAACAAAAAAATCAGAATATACCTTTATGTATTCTTTCATAGACTGAGCTGCCAATATTTTAGGGTCCCCATTGGGATGTCTCAGTTCTCTGAGCATCAAATCCTGCGAAACCCAGAAATTTTGTCTCAATAAACAGATGTAACATTTTTCTGTTATCCTATGGAGAATGTTTCAGCACCATAAAAAATTAATGTGTTTCTTTTTCACGGAGTTTAAGAAAAAGTGTAGAAAAGTGAAAAAAAGTGTGGTTGGAATTCGTAAAGAAGAACAGAAAATTTTGCGTGACGGAAGGAGTAAAATGTATGCCCATGAAAAGTTCATAACAACAAAAGATGGCATACACCGCCACTGGTTGCTGCCCTAGTAGCACTGTTCCACTTCTCTTGCTCACGTGGTGATGGTTTTTGTCTCCATGTTTGATACGTGTTCTTGTCGGTCTGCAAATCATTTCACTTGGAACTGTTATATTAGGCCAAATTCACCACAAAAGGATACTCAAGATAAAAGGGTTATCTCACACTAATTATATACTCTTACTAGTTTTAGACTCAAATGCAGACATTAAATGTGGTATACTCAACACACCAATGGGTTTAAAGAATGGGCCACCATCTAACAAGCGATTGACCCACAAAGACCCTTAAATTGAACATACGTCGCATCAAAAGAATCCTTACTCTATGTTTGGGTGTGGGAATTGCGAAGGGAATTAAAATGCTAAAGAAATGAAAAGAAAGTCAGAGAAAAAAACTTCTGGTCGCTAACAAAATCGGTGAGATTTTTTTTTTCACCAAATTTTTTTTTGATTGATAGGGGGAGGGTGAGGTGGGCGAGAAGGTGGAAGGGAAGGAAAAAGTTTGTTATTTTCTGTCCTTGTCCTCACAAAAAATGAAGGAAATCGCATTTGTAATTTTACATCATGTTTCCATTACCTTTTATTTTCCTTTGAATTTAACATAACATTTCCATTACCTTTTCTCTTTCTTCCAATTTTCATCTTTTTCTTTCTAACCAAACACCAAAATTGCCACTTCTTTTACCTTTTTTTCTTTTCTTTTCCTTCCTGAATTCTTTTAACCAAACAAAGTCTTAAGAAATTAGGTTTATCTCCTGCTTATATACTAGACTCAATCACAATTGACAACCAAACTCAATACGAACATTGAAAGTTGATACTGAAGGATGAAGTAAATAGCTCCAAAGAAAGGTGATATCACACTTCAATTTCCTCAGCTTTTTCTGCTCGGAAAGGTTTTGAAGGCGACGCCAGTTCCTTGCTCAAGTCCACTTCCAAGCTTTAAAAAACCCAAAGTTCAATAATATCATCACAAGAACAAATCATTTACAATGACACACAAAATAAAAACAGCAAAAGGATGCCTACTTGTCAAGGTTCAATACGCGGTTTATGCTTAGAAATCCATGCGTTGTCTCTTCCTGTGTGAAACCCAACCAAGAATGAGCATATCAACACATGTATAAGTTCTATGGGCAATGAACAATTGAGAAAAATAGGCATCTTGTTACCATACATAGCATTATAATTTGTAATGGAAAGAGTTTCTCCACACCATAATGATACAATATCAAATCATTCTTATTATTTAACCTTCAGCGTGTGTTTGGAAATATGAAAATGGTAGGGAAGGAAAAAAAGCTTAGGATTTTTTTAATGATTTGTTCTCTCTTAGAAAATGCAAAGGAAAACCCGATTTTATTTAGATTTCTTGGTCTTTAACCTTTTTAAAACTTTATGTCCATTGCCAATGGAGCTAAAGAGACTTACTTTGCTTGTTACTTTCAATGAAGTTTTAAGCAATAAATGCAACAATGCATCAAAGGTCTAGCCGAAACAGCCAATATTTTTACAAGGGTAAGGCGGGGTACATCTCGACTCCAATGGAGTTGGGATTATACTGGGTTTTTGTTATTTTTATTGTCAATCTTAAATATATATAAATAAAATGTGTTTAAACGAATATCTAAAATTTATTTATTGAGTTTCAACTCATTTTTTCTTTACCATTAGCCCCACATGTATCTTCTTCAAAATTTCAACTCTATTTAATTTCCCATCATTTTCCTTGTTTCAATATGTTGAGGATACAATCCACATCAAACACTCTGTAATCATATGCACTATGAGTAAACAATTCTACATAATACTCTGTAATAAAACTTCTGGGAGTAAACAATTCAAGAACAGCCCATATACACAAATGAACCAACACAAAATCCAATATAACGAATTTCCCATATAATTATTTTCAAACAAATAAAAAAGTTCAGACCTTTGAAGGGTTGGAAGGAAAACCGGATCCATATTCAGCAGGATCTTGGATCAACATCTTCATGCGGCCCGCGAAATTTCTGTTCCATATATAATCATCAGAGGTGAGAGGGTCATCATCGAGGAGCCAGTAATTTCGGGGATTGGTGGTGGGTGTTGCGGCGCCGTACTCCGCCGGCGACAACCCGGCGGACAGTTTCTCCGGGTTATTCCTCGGCAGTTTCAATTTGGGCGGCTTTTTCTCCGGCGGTTGGTCGGATGAAGATGAGCGTTGAGATATGGATGTGGCTGTGGCGGTGGCCGAAAGGTAGCAATTCAGGCCAGCCATCAGTGCAGAGTACTGTCGTTTCTGGTTCGGCGTTGGCTATATGTGTTTGGTCTATCTACTCAGATATGACGTCGTCACGACATCTGGTTGTGTAATACTGTAATGTATATTAGTGCTTTCAATAAAAATTTTATTAGATTCTTCTTGTTAAAAATACAAATGAAAAGATAATTAAAAAATAAAATTAATCTAATTTGATTCAAAACAATAAAATTGAATAAATTCATTGTTAATTTTGTCTAGCGCTAATACTCGTTTTAGGCCCCGTTCCGTTCAACTTATTTTTTCTTATTTTTTCTTATTCTTATTAAAATCAGATCAGATCAGATCAGACCAGATCAGATCAGATCGAATCAGATCAGATCAGATTGAATCAGATCAGATCAGATCAGATCCAATCAGATCAGATCAGATTCAATCAGATCAGATCAGATCCAATCAGATCAGATCAGATCCAATCAGGACTTATTAAAATCAGATCCCATCAAGAATTATTATTATTATTATTATTATTATTATTATTATTATTATTATTATTATTATTATTATTATTATTATTATTATTACTCGTATTATTATTATTATCATCATCATCATCATCATCATCATCATCTTCATTATTATTATTATTATTATTGTTCTTAAAAATGAAAAAGAATATGCTTTAGAAATAGGTTAAATAGATTGACAATACATTGATAATGTCAATCTAATTCTACATTTAAAATATATTTTTATTGCTACTTGAAATTTGAGTTTCTAAACTTTTGATCTTTTATAAGGATGAGATATTTTAATAAAAATACTATCTCTTCTATATATTGATTATCTAAATTTAATTAATTTTTAATGTATATCTAAATTAAATATTTATTCTATTGTATAATTCTAATTTTACAAAAAAATAATCATAAAATAAAAAATATTATTACATTATAATATGAATGATTATTCTAATATATGAATTAACTATTTTTATTTTATTAAAAAATAATCATTAAATAAAAAATATTGATTATATTATAATATGAATTATCATTACAATTTTCAAACGTTATTATAAAGTCAAATTAAATTATTGATTTGAAATTTTAAATTAAATCATAATTAATCAGATCANATATTATTACATTATAATATGAATGATTATTCTAATATATGAATTAACTATTTTTATTTTATTAAAAAATAATCATTAAATAAAAAATATTGATTATATTATAATATGAATTATCATTACAATTTTCAAACGTTATTATAAAGTCAAATTAAATTATTGATTTGAAATTTTAAATTAAATCATAATTAATCAGATCAGATCAGATCCAATCAGATCAGATTCAATCAGATCAAATCAGATCAGATCCAATCAGATCAGATCAGATCCAATCAGATCAGATCAGATCAGATCCAATCAGATCAGATCAGATCAGATCAAACCAGATCAGATCAGAACTTATTAGAATCAGATAAGATCAGAAAAAATAAGTTGAACGGAACGGAGCTGTCCTTGGAAGTGTACTCACTAATCAATTTAGTCCCTATTAATTTTTTAGTCAAATTAATCCATGTAACTAGAAAATGTGAATCAAATTAGTCCTTTATACAAAATAGATATATTCTAAAACTATAAATTAATATGTTAATTTATACAAAAACTAGTACATGAGTTCATTGTTTTTGCGTTAATTAACATGATGATTCTAAATTTTAGGGGATAAATTGCATTCGAAAGACTATCCAGATTCACATTTTTTATATATATAAGGATTAGTTTGATTCAAATAAACTTACATGAACTAAATTGAGTCATGGGTAAACTTAAAGGGACCAAAATGATTATTACTCTGTAACTCTTTTGTCTATGCACACAAATATTTCAAAAATGAAATACCAAAATCAAGGTGGGAATGTGCAAAAAATTTGAGGACTTGTAACACCACAATCCGTATAACCTGGAATTATACGAATTAAGGTGAAACGAGAGTTAAATAAAAATTTCGCTTGACATTTGAAAATGACAATTACTTGTAAATATTAAATTTACAGACTCTGGATCGCGACCCATTTAAAAAATATTTTTAGAGTAATGCGGAAGTACAATAATAATCAAATCATGACATATTTTAAAATCTGTTGATCAAACATTTTCCTGTCATCCTTGCATCTCCTCTGCCTCAATGCCCTCCGGGAAAGGTTCCATCATTGTCTTCTTGTTACCTACGTGTAGTCAACGAAAAATACAAACTACACGCTCAGCGAAACCGCTTAGTGGTACCACGCTAGAATTGTAGAATAATTCATAGACATATACATTTACATATATATGTCCACAAAAAGTATAATAATAATATTCATAATATGACACATTATATCATATGGACAATTTGATGAATCATGGTGATAAATATTTAATGATAATTACATGATGGCACATTTAATCAATTTGCTTGTGAGGATGATTACATGATACTTATGTAATCAATATACTTGTTCTTGATGATGATTACATAAGGCCTATGTAATCGATGTACTTGATAATGATAACATGATGCGTAATTGATGTCACACATAGTCATGATGATTTTACTTGATGATGACTTCATGCTGTATGATTCTAAGTCGCAAGAACGAGCCTTGAACTATGAGATTCGCCCATTTTGTACGACGAACTCACGCAGAAATATGGGTGGTACTCGAAAATCTAAGTACCATGTACGTACACTAAGCCCGGTCCGTGATGTCGGACTGCTAAGTCCCGCACAATCACAACTACAAGAGACGCACTTCAGCCTGATCTCTTGCGCATGCACATGATGTGATATGTTTCAATATGAATGATGAAATGAATCACATGATATGAACAATTTGTAAACAACATGATTGGATAAATACACTTTATTTTATTTGGATGTAATCTGATAAAAATATCATTTAATTAAGCTACGGGGCTCGGAACGGTTGACCGTTTGGCGCGACGGTCGACCGCGAAATTCATCGCGTCGAGTTTGGAGAATCACCGTGACGGTCGACTGCGGTTGACCGGCGGTCGACTGTTGTTGACTGGAGGAAAAACGGCGGTCTTGACTGGGCAGGCGGCGGTTGACCGTTGGCCACCGGCGGTCGACCGTTTGTCTGACAGTCTTGCTTCGTTTCGATGTTTAATACGACAGTTGACCGTTTACGTCGACCGTTCGGGTGTGCAAATCCTATTTTTGATATTTTTGGATATTTAAAATACTTCTTTGAGTTATTTTAACACTTATGATTAACAAATCTATGTAGTTGAAGCATATCTAATATTTATATGTATCACATATTTATTTTTTTTGGGATGATTTCAACATATGGATTAACATATATGTTCATGTACGCATGTGATGAATGATTCGACAAGTCTAACGCAAAGGTACAGACCTGGAAATTATCGGCCGAAACCTTACGGATGAGCGGGAGTGGAAACAACATCGAAATTTGCCAACTTTGTCATTTCCGTGACAATCGGACAGCCTTCTGTATTTTGGGCATATCTCCATCGTTTCTTCACGGAATCGCAAATCGTTTGATTCTGTGGATTCCTAAAACGTAAGGCTACAACTTTCGTATATAGAGTATTTCGTTTTAACATATGTAAGATAGCGTAAATCAGACCTGAAGTCAAGGGATAGTTGCTGTCCAGAATTTCGGGTATGTCGATGAACATGATTCCGACGATTAACTCACTAACTTCAACGTCCCAATGCCGAACTTTCTCTACGATACCTTCCGGATGTTCCTAATAATTGTTAGAGAGTTTATGGTAAGTATTTGGGATGAGATAATATGAATTTGGTGAAGAACAACATGCCAACCCGAGGAGCTCGCCACCATTGGCACAGTCCCGGTATTTTGGACATATCTTCTTCGTTACTTAACAAAATCACGAGCCGTTTGTTGGGTTGGATTCGTAACGTCCGGGGCTACAACTTTGGTTCAAGAAGTATTCCGAGATAATGGATGGAAAATTACAGAACTTACGTAGAAGTTGATGCTGCGTTTGGAACTCATGATTTGGAAACTATGGATGGTTTTCTTGCTTCTTCTTCTTCTTCTTTAGCATACAACCATGGAGGATTGATGTTTTCTTCTCATTCTTTGGGCTGCCGACAGAGAGAGAAAATGGGAGAGGAAATGGTGGATGATGATAGTGGAACATGATGGTAATGATATGGAGTGGTTTTGGGAGTATTATATAATTAGTTTGGAGTATTATATTAGTGGAGTTAGTGGAGGATTATAATGAGATTGTGGATATTGAGAAATGGGTTTGTGAGTAGCAAAAGGAAGCTACGTGATGTTGGGAGAGATTTGGGAAATAAAGTTTTGGCTTCTTGCCAAAACTGAACAGTTCACTCTAAACGGTACGCTCTTTTTCGCCCAAATTGCTCCGAATTGGAAACGGATTGCGTTTTTGGAATCAGACTGTCAAAATTAGAATTTTGATGTAAACGAAATATTTTTCTGAGAACTTTTATATTTTTCTCCGTGTTCAGGTCTGTCTCAGTCATAAATAAATTTAATAATATGAATGAGATAAAAATATATGGATTAAATCCAAATGATTAATATGATGTTGTCAATGGTCAAAATTATGATTTCTAATCTTATAAAATCACCTTTGGATTGAGTTTATTTTATGGGTCAAAGTTACAAATTTTTAATATTTAAAATTGACATAACTTGAAATCTATAAATCAGATTGGTTCATAAAATGTACCGTTGGATTCGTCTCTTCGAGACATATCCATAAAAAATAACTTTTTAACAAAAAGTCATTATTTTTGAAAATCCATTTATTTTTAGTCAAACATATAAATATTTCTTATTGAACAAAAATTACTTTTGTTTTTTTAATAAATTTTAGGCCATATTTCGTGGCATTACAGGACTTCATTAAATAGACTTTTTTTTAATACTCTGTAACTTAATCAATTATCTTTACCTGAATTTATTAAAATCAATGATAAATACCGAATGCATATGCGAGGGTAACTAAGTAAATTAAAAGTTGATATAGTTTGAAATTAATGATGTAAAGTTTGCACTGAATAGAACTAAAACATAAGTCATTTTCCAATGTAAGACTTAACTTTTTTATTTTTTAAATAGGACTTAATAATGATTAGTGTGAAGAATAATATCCAAAAAATGATGGATATTTAGTTGAATTGTGACTAATAGATAATGACCAATGATCCTAGATTAGAAAATAAAAACACATAATCTTATATTAAGAATATCATTATATTTTAGTACTATTTAGATAAATTAGGAATTAATGATTGATTAATGATTACCTACTTTGAATGGTGGTTTGGTTTGTAATTCGTAGCTGCTGACAGGGTTTTCACAAAGCCGCTGTTGCATTCGTGTAGGCACAAATCTTTGCCTCCTTCAATCCGATCCGATCTTTCTTTAAGTATTGCATCCGATTCAAATTCATTCTACAACTCTTTCTAAATTCATATATATTCGTTTCCACCTTTGTATTTTGCTTGAAGATGGCAGATTTAGGACTACTCAACCGTCTATTCTTATGATTGAATCTTTTGATTTCAGATCGAAATCTGAGTGCTTTGTTTTCATTTCAAGATTAACAAAAAACCCATGATTTATTATGACTTAATATTGGGGTTTTTTGTTGTTGTTGTTGTTGTGAATATTTACTTATCCTTGAGGTTCGTTGAAGTTAAGATCATAGATGCAAAACTAAGAGGGAGGTCACGGAGTAGGGCAAAAGACATGCACCTTGAGCAAGAAGCCCATTTACCCAGAGGATAAGAAGGCTGTCGAGTTTGAACTTGATCTATTGGATAGTAATGGCCATTGCACTAGGGAAACCATTCCGGTTCGCATTTGTGCATCCATCCGAAATAGGGTTTTCAATCGTTTGTTTTTTATATGATTTGAATTACTTTCGTAATGTTAATTGTCATCCAAATTCATGTATACAGTTAGTTTGGAATTGGATTAGTTAGTTTATCTAGTGCATCACCCGTGTGATGCACAGAGATATAAAGCATTTTATGAGTGATGTATCATATTATTTATTTAATTCTAAATAGAACTACTAACATAAAGAATGTGTTATAAAGTAGACTATATTCAGTACCTACTGTTCAAATGAAGTAAAGTAAGCAATGTATGTTAAACATCAATCATACATTCTTAAAAACCTTTTTATAAACTACATTAACTGTATTATTATATGAAGTACCGTCAGAATAACACATCATTATTTTTAATCTCTCTCGGCACCGAACCCTAGACATGCCCACATACAGCTGTTCGTGACTAAAAACAGGTTTTGTCTAGAATAAACCAACATGAGAGAGACTGTCCCTGACTCTTGTTTATGGTCATCGCGTACGATACCATAACCGGAAATTGTGTTCTTTGAAACTTAAATGGCAACATGGTATCTGACGGATTCAATGAAACTCACGGTATTAAACATGTTTGGCCTGCATTTTTTCCATGAATCGTCTTTGCTTTCAATAGAAGGTTACCCAGCCTTGTAACAATTAAGCACGTTCCGTTGTACAGACCATTAGCATGATCAATGTTGCGCAAAAGCATTATCAGAGTCCCAACTTTCAGTGTTAGTTCGTGGTTTGGAATTCCTGAAGATCTGATCAACTTTAAATATTCTGTAGTGTGTATATCCCCAACTAAAGAAGCACTGATCATATCAGACTAGCATGCCCTATCAGCACTCAAGTAGACCTTCACATCTTTTTCATTCATTGTAATCATGTATTGATTTATTGATTCAACTACTTCAAGTGTTAGAGCTCAAAATGCTCTTTCTTGTAGTAGACTATCTTCTCCAAAATTTGTTACAAATGCAGGGTAAATAGTTTCCACCATTTTTCTTATAGGATTATTCCCTGGTTCAATCAGTAAATCTGATGGAATTTTAATTTCTGCACAACCATCATTTGGACCACCAGCCTTTCCATCTCCAATATCTGGTATACAATTGGTAAAAAGTTGGATTTCTGCGCTTTCATTGTCCTTTCCATTTGAAACGCTCACGTTCTTAGTAAGTTTCAGGACCTTGCAATCAGACCACAAGTATGAAGAATTAATAGTGTCTAAAACAATATCTTGCCTAGTACCTTTGAAAATTACCGGTAGTATTTGTCTAAAATCACCACAAAAAACAATTGTTTTGCCTCCAATTGGTTTGACCTAGCTATCTTTATTGACCACGAGCATTATATCCCACATAGTTCTATCTCCATTCGTGAAGGCACAAATCTTTGCCTCCTCTGATCCGATCCGATCTTGCTTTAAGTATTGCATCCAATTTAAATTCATTTACAACTCTTTCTCAATTCATATATATCCTTTTCCACCTTTGTGTTTTGCTTCAAGATGGCAAATTTAGGGCTAAGCAACCTTCTATTCTGTGCTTTGTTTTCATTTCAAGATTAACAAAAAACAAATTATTTATTATGATATATTATTGGGGTTTTTTGTTGCTGTTGTGAATATTTACTTATCCTTGAGGTTGGTTGAAGTTAAGATCATAGATGCAATATTGCCCATGTGTGCATCAATTGTCTCGTGGCGGAGGCTATGTGGGCCAAATCACATTCGAATGTCATGGTCGCTTGTGTGTTGAATACATTATAAGGCTAGGGTATGCACCTCTTCTAACACCAACTGGTTTTAGAAGAGTTGGTAGCGCCTGAGGTCCTACAAGTGGTATCAGAGCCAAGGTCACGAGTTCGATTCCCAGCGGGAGCAATTGCTGAGGGGGAGATTGTTGGCCATGTGTGCATCAATTGTCCCATGGCGGAGGCTATGTGGGCCAAGTCACAATCAAATGTCATGGGCGCTAGTGTGTTGAATGCACTATAAGGCTAGGGTATGCGCCTCTTCTAACACCAATTGGTTTTAGAAGAGTTGGTAGAGCCTAAGGTCCTACATGCAAAACCAAGAGGGAGGTCAGGGAGCAGGGCAAAAGACATGCACCTTCAGAAAGAAGCCCATTTACCTAGAGGATAAAAAGGTTGTCGAGTTTGAACTTGCTCTATTGGATAGTAATGGCCATTGCACCGGGGAAACCATCCCATTTCGCATTTGTGCATCGATCCGAAATAGGGTAGTCAATCATTTGTTTTTTTATATGATCTAAATTACTTTCGTAATGTTAATTGTCATCCAAATTCATGTATTTAGTTAGTTTGGAATTAGATTAGTTAGTTTAACTAGTGCATCACCCATGGGATGCACAGAGAAATAAAGCATTTTATGAGTGATGTATCATATTATTTATTTAATTCTAAATAGAACTACTAACATAAAGAATGTATTATAAAGTAAACTATATTCAGTACCTACTATTCAAATGAAGTAAAGTAAACAATGTATGTTAAACATCAATCATACATTCTTAAAAACCTTTTTATAAACTACATTAATTGTAGTCTTATATGGAGTACTGTCAGAATAACACATCATTATTTTTAATCTCTCTCGACACCGCACCCTAGACATGGCCACATACAGCTGTTCGTGACTAAAAACAGGTTTTGTCTAGAAAAAACCAACATGAGAGAGAAACTGTCCCTGACTCTTGTTTATGGTCATCGCGTACAATACCATAAATGGAAATTGTGTTCTTTGAAACTTAAATGGCAACATGGTATCTGAAGGATTCAATGAAACTCACGGTATTAAACCTGTTTGGCTGGCATTTTTTCCATGAATCGTCTTTGCTTTCAATAGAAGGTTACCCAGCCTTGTAACAATTAAACGCGTTCCATTGTACAAACCATTAGCATGATCAATTTTGCGCAAAAGCATTATTAGAGTCCCAACTTTCAGTGTTAGTTCGTGGTTTGGAATTCTTGAAGATCTGATCAACTTTAAATATTCTATAGTCTGTAAACCCCCAACTAAAGAAGCACTGATCATATCAGAATGGCAAGCACTATCAGCACTCAATTAGACCTTCACATCTTTTTCATTCATTGTAATCATGTATTGATTTATTGATTCAACTACTTCAAGTGTTAGAGCTAAAATTGCTCTTTCTTGGAGTAAACTATCTTCTCCAAAATTTGTTACAAATGAAGGGTAAATAGTTTCTACCATTTTTCTTATAGGATGATTCCCTGGTTCAATCAGTAAATCTGATGGAATTTTAATTTATGCACAACCATCATTTGGACCACCAACCTTTCCATCTCCAATATCTGGTATCCAATTGGTAAAAAGTTGGATTTCTGCACTTTCATTGTCCTTTCTTTTTGAAACAATCACGTTCTTAGTAAGTTTTAAGACCTTGCAATCAGACCACAAGTATGAAGAATTAATAGTGTCTAAAACAATATCTTGCCTAGTACTTTTGAAAATTACCAGGTAGTATTTGTCTAAAATCACCACAAAAAACAATTGTTTTGCCTCCAATTTGTTTGACCTAGTTATCTTTATTGACCACGAGCATTATATCCCACATAGTTCTATCTCCATTTGTGTAGGCACAAATCTTTGCCTCCTCCGATCCGATCCGATCTTTCTTTAAGTATTGCATCTGATTTAAATTCATTCTACAACTCTTTCTCAATTCATATATGTTGGAACACGGGTTTACGCCTACGTCGTACTAAACTGTGTTCGTTTTTATGACAGGTTTTGATAATGCCAAACCGCCGCGACACATCAAAGCTAAAGTGAGCAAAACTAAGGCGAAGGAACATGTCATGATGCTTTGAGAATCAAGAACTCAGAATCAAGAACGAAGAATTAGAATTGCATTGAGTCGGTCTTAATGTGATCAAGACCAACACAAAATTCCAAATCTTGGCTCTCTAGGCTCTATTCATAAAAATCTATTTTTGCATGTTCAAAAATATTTTTCGTAAGCTTAAACTTGGCTAAAAACACTTGGTGCTCGCCCAAACCAAAAACCAAGCCATCCGGCGTTCGGTTTTCAGAAACCGGCGTTCGGCTCTCAGTTTTCGGCATTGGTTTTTGGCGTCCGAACCAACCAAGTGGTTTTCAACTGAAGGACGTGGTTTTTAAAATGTTTTACTTGATTTCTTAGCAAAATGCAATAAACAGATGTTTTCTAAACTTGGCTTTTATTTTGGAGAACTTGCGTTTTTGACATCGGCTAACGGCGTGACTAAACCAACCATGGGTCTGGCTAAACCAGCCCAACAGCGATGTTGAGGTAACCAACAGCGCTGTCTGGCTTGGGTAGCTAAAAACATGGTTTGGCGTTAAGTCTTCCAACAGCGATGTTGGACATTAGACATCGCTGTTGAGCCAAGGTTGGATTTCCAGAAACTTCTGGAACAGCGATGTAGGCTTCCCTACAGCGATGTCCAACTTAAGCCAAAAATATAGTGCATTGGTAGAAAGTTTTTGGACAGCGCTGTCAGGCCAAAACTTCCATCTTCAAAGGCAGACCTAAACAGCGATGTTCTAGTATGGAACATCGATGTAGATACCTGACCGTTGGAAGGAATTTAAGACTAAAACTTTCCTTGTTTGGAAGTCAACAGCCAAAACAGCGATGTAGGGGTTTTGGACATCGCTGTTGGCATGACCGTTGCTTCCCATTTTTCAAATCGTAAGCCTAGAACAGCGATGTCTTAGTCTAGGACAGCGCTGTCTCGGTGAATTTAGCAGATCCAAATTTAATCAAATCCCACTTTTTGTGTAAATCACCCCTTAAATACTTTAGTCCGTTGGAGCCTATTTTTCTACTATAAAAAGGGGTGTTTGGGTCTGTTTTACATCATCACATTACTTCACAACTCCTACTCTTTCATTGCAAATCATTCTTCAATTTTTCATAGCTTTTGAGAGCCATTTTTGTGAAGCTTGTGTTGTGTTCTTGAGCGTTCTCAGTTTACTCATTATCCACTCTAAAAGAGAGTATTGTTCTTGAGTGTTTTTAGTGTTCTTAGACACTTGACAAGAGAAGGTATTTCTCTTGTTGTTCGAAGGAAGGGCTGTTTCCTTCGAAGGTTCGTTGAGGTTCGTGTGACTCGAATTCTCAAGTTGTACGGGTTTGTTAAGCACCGTTAAGCTTAACGAGTTAGTAGTGTAGCTCGAGAGAGTCTCTCGGGAGGCTGGATTAGCCACAAGTTGTGGTGAACCAGGGTAAAATCGGTGTGCCTCTTTACTTCTCGTTTATTCATTTTTTTTATTCCTGCGATTTCTTGATCAAACGCTATTCACACCCCCTCTAGCGTTGGCCTATTATTCTCACAATCGGTATCAGATCCAAGGTCATGAGTTCGATTCCCAGCGGGAGTGATTTGCAGTATAGAATGGGCAAAAATAACAACTAAAAAGAATCCTTTGTAAGTAGGGTGTCGAACCTCAGGGAGACGTGAGTTAATTTAATTTAAACAAAAGTTTACAAAAGAAGTTGTAAAATATTTTGGTCTTTTTGGTTTTAAAGATAAAATAAAAAGTGTAAAAGAAGAGAGTTCCAAACAACACAAAGTTATTTGATGATAAAAAGTTAGGGGTAGAAATTGGTAAATTAATTGTCCAATGTTTTTATAAATGTTGGATTGTTAATTTATTTTTATATAGAATGTGTGGGGTTGTAGAAAATTATTTAGGGACGCTCTCGCAGTTCACCTACATAATAACCACTCCGACTTTAACACGCTAATGATAAATCCGGAGTGATTATTTAGTAACAACGGCAACCATAAATATTTTATTGTATGTTTACCCAATTTAATGGTGTAAAAATACAACTCAATAACTATGTCCACCCGAAAGTCTTCAATCCCGGTTAAAGGAAGAGAAGGCTTACGGTGTAATTGAAAAAATGTTCTATTTTATGATTATTTCAATTTTAGCTCAAATTCCTTTTTAACAATTATGTTTATGATTGGGCCCTTAATTAAAAATCACAAACATTTCAAATTTATTTATTTTTAAATACAACATCTAAATAAAAATAAAATTAACAATCCATGTTAAAAATATTTAAAACATTAAGATGGACAATTAATTACACCAACTTCTAACCCCAATGGAATTTAGAAGTTCATAGTTTGAAGCTTAAACAAATAAATATTTATTACAATAATAAAAATCTTACAAAATGAAAGATGTGTTCTTGAGCTCCAACTAAAATAGATGGTGTTGATGATGATGAAGATGGAGTAATTTTTATGTGTTTGGAAAAAGAAAGTGGTTAGATATTAGTGATGAAGGAGGAGAATTTCGGAAATGGAGAGAGTAGAGAAGTGGGGGGTTCCAACCTCCTTGAAGAAGAGAAGGGTTGAGTTTTTATAGATGAATTCGTATATACGGAGTATTTACAAACAGTCTCACTTAAAGTTAGTACAAGCACAGTAGCGCATGGAAATGAAGCTGCTTGACGTGCCGCGTGATCCCGTGTTTGATTCCCCCTCCAGTGTTGGTGTTTTGTCATTTTTTTCTCTCTCAATCAATGGCCGATTCAAAGCAAGAACATAATTGTTGTCTGCCTGTGATTTAACGAGTAATCAGCTGTGGTGCGATGGTCAAAGCTCTAGTTCCAATGTTTGAAGTCCACGGTTCGAATCTAAGGGCCGTCTTTATGCTTCATTTTTGTTCATTTACTTCTTTCCTTCACATCTCTTCAATTTACTTTGGTCCCAAACTTCCATGTTTATTTTTCGTTCTTGAAATTGTTCTCAATGCGTTCAAACGGTCTCAAAATATCTGCAAAACATATAAAACCAAGCATAGGACTGCCCTCCCTAAATAAAACGGAAAATTAACATAAAATGTAAACATTAATTCAATTGGGAATTAAAACTCCTTCAAAATATGCCTAAAAAGTGTATAAAATATGTGCATATCAACTCCCCTACACTTAGGCTTTTGCTTGTCCTCAAGCAAAATAAACTACAAATACAATCTTTACATGTGTTGTTAGAATTTACATACATAATTTTTTCAAATCACACAATCATCTCTTTTGTCCACAAAACTATCCAAAACCCATGAATTGTCACAAAATAATAAAATGAGAGTAACTTGAGTAATATTGCCTATCCTAGAAACTTTCATGTTAATAATCTAACACAAACACCTATAGTGCTAAACTAATTAAACTAATATAAACCAAGTTTCTCCAATCCAATTATTTTAAAAGTGACACAAAAAGATCAATTAGGACTTTTATTCGGCTTGTAACGGGGCTAAGGGTAGGTGGGTAAACAAAGAAAAGGTATAAAGGATAAACAAAAAGAGATAGATTATACTTATTTTGATCAGGAACTCAAAAATTATTACAAATGTAACTATGGAGCACGGTAAACAAATGACTCAAAAATGAAAAAAATGACAATTATTTTGCAAAGAATACAGTAAATGGTACGGGCATTTTTTTATTTAATTACTTTTTATGCCCAAGAAGAATAAAGTCTAAAAATCTAAAAAGTTTAAGATTGGTGTGCTTTTTTTCTTTTTTTCCTTTTTTTTCAACTTTTTTTTATTTTTATTTATTTATTTATTTATTTTTTTTGCTTTTTTTTTTAATTTTTTTTACTTTTTTTTATTCTTTTTTTGAAGGCACACTAAGTTATTATTATCTTTACAAAGACAAAGAATGTACAACTTTGATACAAAAAAAACAACATACTCAATTATTTACAAAAATACACAGCGCTCCAATTATTAAATTTTTTTTAAGTTCCTTCTCAAATAATAAGACAATCTACTCTAGGGTGGAAGGATAATTTATATTGGCAAAATGGTTTAGGGTTAAATATTTACAGGGTAACAAGAAAAAATGACAAATAAGAGATAAGTGGTAATACTTATTTACAGAAAAAGGCTCAAAAGGGGACAACTAGGGATTTTTTTTTTTGAATTGGGTAAGCTTGGTTTGAGAGGTTAAACAAAGATGGCCTATATCATGTCTAAATGTGTCAAATTAAAACATCATTTCATGGAGAACAAATGTGAAACATCATGGTCTATAAAAGTTATAACTAAATTTAGCTAGTAAACCAATAAATTGGAAAAACTCTATGGTATTCTATGTTAAATTATTAACAGAAATTAACTCAAGGCTCAGACACAGTTACTCTCAAGATGTTATAATGAAACAATTCTCAAACTCATACCACATTCCGTCAAAAGAGATGATTTTATAATTTACAAAGTTATGTATATAGATATTAACAAGACATATAAACAAAAAATTTGTAAGTTCAATTTTACTTTTTGGATCAAGACTGTTCATTATCCAACACAAACACACAAAAACAAAACAAAAATGAAAATAAATTTTTTTTTCTTTTTTTTATTTGAAAATACACACAAAAAATCAAGTTTTATCTACCCACTCCCCCACACTTAAAATTTACACTGTCCTCAGTGTAAAATAAATGAAGGAGAATTAAGTAAAAAATTCCTGAAAAATTGGTAAATTGATTTTTTTTGTACATGGCGTGAATTGGAAAACGCCTTATTGAAACTCAATTACCTTATTAAAACAAAAAAATGCAGAATTTTAAAACTTGGGTTGCCTCCCAAGAAGCGCTTATTTATGGTCATTAGCTTGACCAATGCAATCACTTATATTCAGGCATTTCGAGGAAATAGAGTAGCATTCCCTCTTGGTGATCGTTAGCAAGATAACGCTTCAAACGTTGCCCATTTACAATGAATTTGGCGTTATCTTTGCCACAAAGTTGCACAGCTCCGGAGGGAAATGCTTCCACTACCTCGAATGTTCCGGACCACCGGGTCCTCAGCTTGCCAGGGAACAATTTAAAGCGAGAGTTATAAAGAAGTACCTGGTCTCCTGGTGCAAAATCTCGTTTAGAGATTACCTTGTCATGCAGTTGTTTGGTTCGCTCCTTGTAGATTTATGAATTTTCATAAGCTGCGAGTCTGAACTCCTCAAGCTCATTCAACTGCAACATTCTCTTTTCACCCGCCAATGAGAGATCCATGTTGAGATTTTTAACAGCCCAAAATGCTTTGTGTTCTAGCTCAACAGGAAGATGACATGCCTTCCCATACACAAGATGATATGGGGAGGTGCCAATGGGATTTTTGAATGCGGTGCGGTATGCCCATAAAGAATCGTCAAGCTTGTCAGACCAATCCTTTCTTGAAGGATTAACAACCTTCTCAAGGATGCTTTTGATTTCTCTGTTTGAAAGCTCGACTTGACCATTTGTTTGTGGGTGGTACGGGGTCGAGAGTCGGTGATGAACCCCGTACTTTGCAAGAACTCGTCCCAATGCTTTATTGCAAAAATGGGTGCCATTGTCGGTGATGATTGCTCTTGGGACTCCAAATCGAGAGAAAATGTTCCCTCGAATAAATTTGATCACCGCTNCATTTGTGGACGTGGCAATTGCTTCAACCCATTTTGATACATAATCCACAGCCACGAGGATGAATTCCTTTCCATTTGACTTCGGAAATGGGCCCATGAAATCAAGGCCCCATACATCAAATACTTCAACTTCAAGAATGCCCCTTTGAGGCATTTCATTTCTCCTCCCGATATTTCCAGTGCGTTGACAACGGTCGCAGCTTTTAACAAAGGTGTTGGCATCCTTGAAAAGAGTAGGCCAAAAGAAACCAGATTGTAACACCTTTGCTGCTGTGCGGGAGCTACCATGGTGTCCTCCGTAGGCGGAAGAATGGCAATGATGTAAGACATTTGTAATTTCATCCTCGGGCAAACATCTTCGTATGACTCCATCAGCACAAATTTTGTAGAGGAATGGTTCCTCCCAGATGTAAGTTCGAGAGTCATATTGCAACTTCTTCTTTTCTGCATGAGTTGCTCCGGTTGGAATTATTCAATTTGAAAGATAATTTGCTATGTCAGCAAACCATGGATCAATGCGTTTAGCCAGCATAAGTTGCTCTCCGATAAAGTAATCATTGATCGACATAGTTTTTGCTTCAGGAATTTCCAACCTTGATAGGTGGTCAGCAACCACATTTTGCGACCCCTTTCGGTCTTTGATCTCCATATCAAATTCTTGTAGTAAAAGAATCCATCTTAGGAGCCTTGGTTTGGAGTCTTTCTTTGCCATGAGGTATTTGATAACAGCATGATCAGTGTACACAATAATTTTGCTTCCGATGAGATATGATCGGAACTTCTCAATGGCAAAGACTACCGCAAGAAACTCTTTTTCAGTTGTTGCATAATTGAGTTGTGCATCATCAAGAGTATGACTTGCGTAGTAAATGGCATAGACTTCTCTCCCCTTGCGTTGGCCTAGAACAGCTCCGACTGCATAATCACTGGCATCACACATGATTTCAAATGGTAAGTTCCAGTCGGGTGGCCTTATAATTGGAGCAGTTGTTAAGGCCATCTTGAGCTTAGAAAAAGCTTCTTGACAATCAGCATCAAAATTAAAATCTACATCCTTGGACAGTAGATTTGTCAAGGGTTTTGAGATTTTAGAGAAGTCTTTGATGAAACGGCGGTAGAATCCGGCATGACCGAGAAAACTCCGAATTCCTTTTACAGAATTCGGTGGTGGCAACTTTTCGATGACTTCAATCTTCGCTGGATCAACTTCAATACCACTTTCAGAGATTTTGTGGCCAAGTACAATTCCTTCTGTTGCCATGAAGTGGCATTTCTCCCAATTTAGTACGAGATTGGCTTCTTCACATCTGCTCAGCACTTTGTCTAAATTCATTAGACAATCTTCAAATGAATTCCCATAGACAGAGAAATCATCCATGAATACCTCCATGATCTCCTCGATGTATTCTAAGAAAATAGCAATCATACACCTTTGAAAAGTCGCAGGTGCATTACATAATCCAAATGGCATTCTCCGATACGCAAATGTGCCATAAGGACATGTAAATATCGTCATTTCTTGATCATGAGGATGAATCGGGATTTGAAAGAATCCCGAGAAGCCATCTAGAAAACAGAAATAAGAATGTTTGGTCATTCTTTCCAGTAGCTGATCAATGAACGGGAGAGGAAAATGATCCTTCCGAGTGGCTTTGTTTAACTTCCGGTAATCAGTGCACATGCGCCAGCCAGTAACCATTCGGGTAGGAATAAGTTCATTGTTGTCATTTTTAACAACGGTAATTCCTCCCTTTTTCGGAACCACATGAATAGGGCTAACCCATTTGCTGTCTGAAATGGGATAGATGATTCCTGCTCTCAACAACTTTAGCACTTCTTTCTTGACAACGTCTTTCATGTTTGGATTGAGACGTCGTTGGTGCTCAATGCTTGGTTTATGCTCCTCTTCAAGATAGATGCGGTGCATGCAATATGAAGGATTGATTCCGACAATATCGTCAATGGTGTAACCAATTATCCTCCGGTGTTCCCTAAGGACTTTAAGCAGCTTCTCCTCTTGTTCGGCATTTAGGGAGGAGTTGATGATCACCGGATAAGTAGAGTCGGGTCCAAGAAAAGCATACCGTAAAGTAGAGGGAAGAGGTTTGAGCTCTACTTTAGGTATTTCATCATTTTTGGGCATAGGTTCCTCTTCAAGATTAAGGACTTCAAATTTTTCCGATCCCTCCATTAGTTCGGAGAGATGATCTAAAATCTCCAAGCATGAGTTCACCATCTCATTTGATTGTTTCTCTTCAACAGATTGACATATGGTGTACTCCATTGGATCTCTTGAGAGTAAATGAGATTCCTCAAGAGTTCCAAGAATACATGAATCAATGATATCCACGTTGAAACAATCAAGAACGCATGCAACATTCTTACTCAGCTCTTGCACATTGAACTCAATCTTGTCATCCCCGATTTCAAGGATGAGTGTACCCTTCTTCACATTTATGATTGCTCCAGCAGTGGCTAGAAATGGTCTTCCGAGAATGATAGGAACTCGGGCATCTTCTTCCATATCCAAGACAACAAAGTCTCCTGGAATATAATATTTATCGATCTTCACAGGAACATCTTCAAGAATGCCAATTGGGTACTTGACAGAGCGATCAGCCAATTGTAGCGCCATTGTTGTCGGTTTTGGATCACCCAAGTGTAGCTTTTGACACAGAGAGTATGGAATCAAGCTAACACTTGCACCAAGATCACAAAGAGCTTTGTTTACTTTAGATCCTCCGATGTAGCATGGAATTGAAAAGCTTCCAAGATCACATAGTTTTGGTGTGATCTTATTTTTGATAATGGCACTACACTCTTGACTCATGGCCACTGTGAGAGGATTTTCCTTCTTCTTTGTTAAGATCTCCTTGAGAAATTTGGCATATGAAGGAATTTCAGTGATAGCATCAAGCAAAGGAATAGAGATATCCAATTGCTTGATACGGTTCAAAAACTTAGTTCTTCGTTCCTCAATATGTGATTTCTTGAGTCGGTTTGGAAAAGGAATTGGTGGAGCATATTTCCTTACCAAACCTTCTTCTTCTTTTTTCTTCCCTTCTTTGATCTGGATTGATTCTGGCATCATTTCAACAGCATCTCCTTTGACTTTGTTTTGAGCTTCTTCTTTGACATCCTCTCCTCTTTCTTCTTCAGGATCACTACTCGGAAGAGATGGAGATTGAATTTGTTTCCCACTCCGAGTAGTGATAGCATTCATTTGCTCTCTTGGATTCTCAGGACAAGCTGGAAATTTCCCGGTCACCTTTGTTGATGATGTTGATGCTTGACTAGAGATCTGATTTTCAAGCATCCTATTGTGAGCTCGAAGTTGAGTAAGCTCTTCAGAAATCTTCTTCAAGGTTTCGGCTTGGGCTAGTTGAGATTTGAGTAATTGATCAACAATGTTATCCAAGCCGGGAGCTGATGTTGTTTCAGGAGTTGGAAGGATCGGCTTTTGTTGATTGGAAACATAGGGGAAGCTTTGGTTTTGCTTAACTTGTTGATTGTTAGCAAAACCTTGGCCACCTCTAAATTGTTGTTGCTGTTGATTTTGAAAGCCGGGTGGTGAACTCTGATAAGCTTGTGGATTGGCAGCTCCACTGGGATTGCTCCAAGAGAAACCAGGATGATTTCTATTTTGAGAACTAAATCCGCCAAATGGATTTTGTTGTTGCTGCGGCCAGTTGTAGTTGACATAATCAACTTGCTCCATTGCATCCCATGGACATGAAGATTGATCATGTTGTCCACCACAGGATACACACATGAGAACAGGAACAGGAGGCGGTGCTGACGTAGTGTTTTGCACAGCAGAGACTTGAGCAATCTTTTGGATCATGCTCATCATGCTATCGACCTTAGCAGCCATGGCTGACATTTGATCAACTTCGTACATGCCTCCAATTTTTGGTTGAGTGGATGGACGGTCAGAGTACCAAGTGGATCCATTTGTTGAGATCCGCTCAATGAGTTCTTCAGCTTCGTCAAGTTCAAGGCTCATGAATGATCCGCCCGCCGAGGCATCCAACAATATCCGTGAGTTTTCATTTAGGCCTTCATAGAAAGCCATCATTAAGTGCCAGGACTGGATATTGTGATGTGGGCATTGCCTTTGAAGATCTTTGAATCTCTCCCAAGCCTCGTAAAGGGGCTCGTTTGGATTTTGCTTGAAATTTTGTATCATCTGCCTGATCTTTGCGGTTTTGGAAGGCGGGAAGAATCTTTTGAGAAATTCTCCGTGAAGCTGGTCCCAAGTTGTGAAATGATTGTCTGGAAATGAATCCAGCCAGCTTTGAGCTTTGTCCCTTAGAGAGAATGGGAACAGACGGAGCCTGATTGCATCAGTTGGCACACCATTGATTTTGAATGTATTGCAAGCTCGGAGGAATTTAGTGATATGGTTGTGTGGGTCCTCTGTTGGTCCTCCACCAAACTGATCAGATGAGACCATGTGGATGACAGCGGGTTTGATTTCGAAGTTGTTTGCTGTGACATCCGGCGGAATAATGTTGTTGTGTTCCGCCACAGGAGGAGTGACATAGTCAGAAAGAGTCCTCCTGTTCGGAACTTCATTTTGTCTTCTCTGAATTCCCTGCACATTTTCAAGAACATCGTTCCGTGGAACTTCCATTTTCTTTCTTTTTCTGATTTCTTTCAAATATTTTTCAATTTCTGGAAAGAAAAATTTTTCTTGATTAATCCCACGTGAACGCGTTAGCATAAAAAGAAAGGGATTGGGGAGGTTTAGAGAGAGAGGGGGAAGGGGAAATAGAAGGAAAATAAAAAAAAAAGGGGGGGGGGGAAGAAAAAAAATGAAAAGAGAAGGGAAAGGGGGAAAGGAAAAGAAGAAAAAAAAATGTAATGTGCAAAAATTAATAAAAAGGTTCTCACTTAAGTCAAGAGGTAAAAACCACCGAGACAAGTGATACCTTAGTTAGTAGTTAGCGGTTAGAGTGCCAAGCGGTAATAAACCAACGAGGACACTAAAAAAAATAAAAAGAGTTAGNAAAGGGGGAAAGGAAAAGAAGAAAAAAAAATGTAATGTGCAAAAATTAATAAAAAGGTTCTCACTTAAGTCAAGAGGTAAAAACCACCGAGACAAGTGATACCTTAGTTAGTAGTTAGCGGTTAGAGTGCCAAGCGGTAATAAACCAACGAGGACACTAAAAAAAATAAAAAGAGTTAGCAATGGTATATAGATATATAATATATAATATATAATATATAATATATAATATATACGTAGTAATATGTAATATATAATATATAATATATAATATGTATAATATATATAGTATATATAATATATATAATATATAGTAGATATAATATATAATATATAGATATATATCCAATAGCGGCTTTGCACGCCTGGAAAGAAAGAAAAAAAATGCAGAAATGTAAAGTGCAGTAATTAAATGTACAAACCCTGTGACGGCTTTGCCGGTCAGCGGGCAAAAGAAAGAAAGAAAGAAAAATGTCCAATCACCGTTGGCGGAAAATCCGACCTGTGGGATAGTTCAATATGTCCAGGTATGTCCAATATGTTCAAGTCAATATGTCCAAGTCGTTCAAGAGTAAAGGAACTTAAAGGAATTTTTTTTTTACCTTTTTTTTTGGTTATTTTTTTTTGTTTGTATTGTTTTAGTTTTTTTTTTTTGTGTTTTTTTAGTACCTGCAAGAAGAGGTTAGGAAAACAAAATAATAACAAATATTTACAACAAATAAACAATAAAACTTATGTTTAAAATAAAAAAAAACTCAAACCGTTTCCCCGGCAACGGCGCCAAGTTGATTTGCAGTATAAAATGGGCAAAAATAACAACTAAAAAGAATCCCTTGTAAGTAGGGTGTCGAACCTCAGGGAGACGTGAGTTAATTTAATTTAAACAAAAGTTTACAAAAGAAGTTGTAAAATATTTTGGTCTTTTTGGTTTTAAAGATAAAATAAAAAGTGTAAAAGAAGAGAGTTCCAAACAACACAAAGTTATTTGATGATAAAAAGTTAGGGGTAGAAATTGGTAAATTAATTGTCCAATGTTTTTATAAATGTTGGATTGTTAATTTATTTTTATATAGAATGTGTGGGGTTGTAGAAAATTATTTAGGGACGCTCTCGCAGTTCACCTAAATAATAACCACTCCGACTTTAACACGCTAATGATAAATCCGGAGTGATTATTTAGTAACAACGACAACCATAAATATTTTATTGTATGTTTACCCAATTTAATGGTGTAAAAATACAACTCAATAACTATGTCCACCCGAAAGTCTTCAATCCCGGTTAAAGGAAGAGAAGGCTTACGGTGTAATTGAAAAAATGTTCTATTTTATGATTATTTCAATTTTAGCTCAAATTCCTTTTTAACAATTATGTTTATGATTGGGCCCTTAATTAAAAATCACAAACATTTCAAATTTATTTATTTTTAAATACAACATCTAAATAAAAATAAAATTAACAATCCATGTTAAAAATATTTAAAACATTAAGATGGACAATTAATTACACCAACTTCTAACCCCAATGGAATTTAGAAGTTCATAGTTTGAAGCTTAAACAAATAAATATTTATTACAATAATAAAAATCTTACAAAATGAAAGATGTGTTCTTGAGCTCCAACTAAAATAGATGGTGTTGATGATGATGAAGATGTAGTAATTTTTATGTGTTTGGAAGAAGAAAGTGGTAAGATATTAGTGATGAAGGAGGAGAATTTCGGAAATGGAGAGAGTAGAGAAGTGGGGGGTTCCAACCTCCTTGAAGAAGAGAAGGGTTGGGTTTTTATAGATGAATTCGTATATACGGAGTATATACAAACAGTCTCACTTAAAGTCAGTACAAGCACAGTAGCGCACATGGAAATGAAGCTGCTTGACGTGCCGCGTGATCCCGTGTTTGATTCCCCCTCCAGTGTTGGTGTTTTGTCATTTTTTTCTCTCTCAATCAATGGCCGATTCAAAGCAAGAACATAATTGTTGTCTGCCTGTGATTTGCCGAGTAATCAGCTGTGGTGCGATGGTCAAAGCTCTAGTTCCAATGTTTGAAGTCCGCGGTTCGAATCCTAGGGCCGAAACGGTCTCAAAATATCTGCAAAACATATAAAACCAAGCATAGGATTGCCCTCCCAAAATAAAACGGAAAATTAACATAAAATGTAAACATTAATTCAATTGGGAATTAAAACTCCTTCAAAATATGCCTAAAAAGTGTATAAAATATGTGCATATGAGGGAGCAATTGCTGAGGGGGAGATTGTTGGCCATGTGTGCATCAATTGTCCCGTGGCGAAGGCTATGTGTGTCAAGTCACAATCGAATGTCATGGGCGCTAGCATGTTGAATGCACTATAAGGCTAGGGTATGTGCCTCTTCTAACACCAATTGGTTTTAGAAGAGTTGGTAGCGCCTGAGGTCCTACAATATATATCTGTTTCCACCTTTGTGTTTTACTTCAAGATGGTAAATTTAGGGCTACTCAACCTTCTATTCTTATGATTAAATCCTTTGATTTCAGATCGAAATCTGTGTGCTTTGTTTTTATTTCAAGAATAACAAAAAACCCATTATTTATTATGGCATATAATTGGGGTTTTTTGTTGTTGTTGTTGTGAATATTTACTTATCCTTGAGGTTGGTTGAAGTTAAGATCATAGATGCAAAACCAAGAGGGAGGTCAGGGAGCAGGGCCAAATACATTCACCTTCAGAAAGAAGCCCATTTACCTAGAGGATAAAAAAGCTATCGAGTTTGAACTTGCTCTATTGGATAGTAATGGCCATTGCACCGGGGAAACCATCCCAGTTCGCATTTGTGCATCCATCTGAATAGCGTTTTCAATCGTTTGTTTTTTATATGATCTGAATTACTTTCGTAATGTTAATTGTCATCCATATTCATGTATTCAGTTAGTTTGGAATTGGATTAGTTATTTTAACTAGTGCATCACCTGTGTGATGCACATAGAAATAAAGCATTTTATGAGTGATGTATCATATTTTTTATTTAATTCTAAATAGAACTACTAACATAAAGAATGTGTTATAAAGTAGACTATATTCAGTACCTACTGTTCAAATGAAGTAAAGTAAACAATGTAGGTTAAACATCAATCATACATTCTTAAAACCCTTTTTATACACTACATTAATTGTAGTATTATATGGAGTATCGTCAGAATTACATATCATTATTTTTAACCTCTCGCGACACCGCAACATGGCCACATACAGCTGTTAGTGACTAAAAACATGTTTTGTCTAGAATAAACCAACATGAGAGAGAGACTATCCCTGACTCTTGTTTATGGTCATCGCGTACGATACCATAACCGGAAATTGTGTTCTTTGAAACTTAAATGGCAACATGGTATCTGACGGATTCAATGAAACTCACGGTATTAAACCTGTTTGGCCTCCATTTTTTCCATGAATCGTCTTTGCTTTCAATAGAAGGTTACCCAGCCTTGTAACAATTAAACATGTTCCGTTGTACAGTCCATTAGCATGATCAATGTTGCGCAAAAGCATTATCAAAGTCCCAACTTTCAGTTGAAATATCACCTAACAAAAAATAGTATTTTTATAAACAAACTAGAAAAGAAACTGAAATCATCGCATTGAACCAGGAATAAAGTCAAGACCTATCAGATCTTTAAATCCAACAAAAAAAGAACACATAACCTTAAATTCTAATTTAGGCCTAATCTCATACAGATCTAATAGATACGCGAAGTGTAAAAATAGGATCTTTCAATAAAAGAAGTATAATTGAAGTTTTAATTTCTCACCTTTCAAAGAAATTCTCGATCCAGCTCGAACCTAGAAGATTTTCTGCGATTTTGGAGTGCATGAGTTAACCTGTCTTTAGTTTTGCAACTTTTGACCTCCACGTCATCATACTCCCCGGCTAACACTGGAGGAGAAGCGTCACCGACCGAATCACTCTGGCACTGTGCTCTCTCTCTCTCTCTTTCTCTCTCTCTCTTCACTCTTGGTCCGAAGACACGACTAAATGAAGACTAAGCGCTCCTTCCATCTCTATCTTTTCTTACTATATACTCCGTAGAATGTAAGATGTGATTTTCTAAGATGTTCCCGCCTAAATTTATTGGGCCGGGTCACTAAAATTTGGGCTGACTATGTTGGATCAAGATCCAATTTCTTCCATTCCAAGTAATATTTTTACATTTTTATTGCAATTTACGTATTATTTCCATTAAAATATTATTTCTTTTTAAATAATTTATTTTTAGGGTTGTGGTATTGTTTTAGATAAAATTGAGGTGTTTGAAGGGGGTTGGGGTTGCGAGATAGTGGGGATGAGGCGGCGGGACACTAGGAGAAGCGGTGT